>CAUYON010013374.1:0-44562 GCA_963573935.1 Arctocebus calabarensis
CTTTTTTGTTGTTGTTGTTTGAGACAGAGCCTCAAGCTGTCACCCTGGATAGAGTGCTGTGGCATCACAGTTCATAGCAAACTCCAATTCCTGGGCTCAAGCGAGTCTCCTGCCTCTGCCTCCCAAGTAGCTGGGACTACAGGCGCCCGCCACAACGCCCGCCATTTTTTGGTTGCAGCCGTCATTGTTGTTTGGCGGGCCCGGGCTGGGTGTACTTGGCCGGCACCAAGCCTGGATAGGGTTTTTTGTTTTGTTTTGTTTTTATAGAGACAGAGTCTCACCCTCTGTAGAGTGCAGTGGCGTCAGATAGCTCACAGCAGCCTCCAACTCCGAGGCTTAGTTGTCTCAGCCTCCCAAGCAGCTGGGACTACAGGCACCCACCACAATGCCCAGCTATTTTTTTTGTTGCAATTTGGCTGGGGCTGGGTTTGAACCCACCACCCTCGGTTTATGGGGCTAGTGCCCTCCCCACTGCGCCCCAAGTGCCACGCAACTTTAGGGTTTTTAAAATAACCTCATTAACAAAAATTAAAAAACTAACCCTTAAAAAAAAAAAAAAAAAGCAACAACAAACTTCTAGCAGCAAAGCAAGTGAGCTGTATTCAAGGATTAGCATACTAAATTGTCTCATGTTATGAAAGGATTAGGAATTACTTATCCTTAAAAAAAAACAAAAAACTAACCCTTCATTTCATTTTCCATGAAAATTCAGGAGTCTTTGAACCCAGCCATCTCAGATATTTCTGAAACTCCTAATTATTTATTTAGACAATGTTTCACTGTCACCCTCAGTAGAGTGCTGGGATATCACAACTCATAGCAACCTCAAACTCCTAGGCTTAAGCAATTCTCTTGCTTCAGCCTCCCAAGTAGCTGGGACTACAGGTGCCCACCACAATGCCTGGCTATTTTTTATTTTATTTTTTTGAGACAGAGTCTCACTACATCACCCTTGGGAGAGTGCCATGGCATCACAGCTCACAGCAACCTCAAACTCTTGGGCTTAAGCAATTTTCTTGCCTCCGCTTCCCAAGTATCTGGAACTGCAGGTGCCCACCACAATGCTTAGCTATTTTTTTTTCAGTCTTTTTATTTTATTTTATTATTATTATTATTTTTTTTTTTTTGAGACAGAGCCTCAAGCTGTCACCCTGGATAGAGTGCTGTGGCATCACAGCTCACAGCAACCAATTCCTGGGCTCAAGCAAGTCTCCTGCCTCCTCCTCCCAAGTAGCTGGGACTATAGGCGCCCGCCACATTGCCCGGCCATTTTTTGGTTGCAGCCGTCATTGTTGTTTGGCGGGCTGGGGCTGGATTTGAACCTACCAGCTCAGGTGTACGTGGCTGGCGCTTTAGCCCGCTGAGCCACAGGCTCCGAGCCTTAGCTATTTTTTTGTTGTAGTCTTCACTGTTGTTTAGCAGGCCTTGGCTGGGTTCGAACCTGCCAGCCCTGGTGTATGTGGCCAATGCCCTAACCAAGGAGCTATGAGTGCTGAGCCTTAATATAAAGTTTTAAAAGTTAAAAAATAAATTTTGCATAGAAAAAAGCTTATAAATATATAAAAAATATTTTTGTGGATGTATGCGGTGTATTGTGTTACAAGTTTGTATTATAAGAGTCAAAAAGTTTTAAAAAGTGTATGAAGTAAAAAAGTTTCAGTAAGTTTAGGTTAATTTATCTAAATTGAAGAAAGAAAAAACATTTTTTATGAATTTAGTTTAGCCTAAGTGTACAGTGTTTACAGAGTCTACAGTAGTGCACAGCAGTATTCTAGGCTTTCACGTCCTTTTACTATTCACTTTTTGAATCATGCAGAGCATCTTTCAGTCCTGCAAGCTCCATTCATGGTGAGTGCCCTATCCAAGTGGACCATTAAAAAAAAAATCTTTTTTTTTTTTTTAGAGACAGAATTTCACTTTGTTGCCCTCGGTAGAGTGATGCCGTGGCATCACAGCTCACAGCAACCTCCAGCTCTTGGGCTAAAGCGATTCTCTTGCCTCAGCCTCCCACATAGCTGGGACTACAGGCGCCCACCATGACGCCCAGCTATTTTTTTGTTGCAGTTTGGCTGGGGCTCGGTTCGACCCCACCACCCTTGGTATATGGGGCCTGCGCCCTACTCACTGAGCCATAGGCACTGCCCTAAAAAAAATCTTTTATGCAGTATTTTTACTCTGCTTTTTTTTTTTCTTTGATAGAGTCTCAAGCTGTTGCCCAGGGTAGAGTGCTGTGGCGTCACAGCTCACAACAACCTCAAACTCTTGGGTTTAAGCAATCTCTTGCCTCAGCCTCCCAAGTAGCTGGGACTACAGGCACCTGCCACAATGCCTAGCTATTACTATACCTTTTCTGTATTTAAATGTGTTTCCATTGCCTATAGTATATACAATTGCCTACAGTATTCAGTACAGTAACATTTTATACAGGTTTGTAGCCTAGAAGCAATAGGCTACACAATAAAGTATAGGTATATAGTAGACTGTACAGTCTAGGTTTATGTAAGGACACTCCATGAAGTTCACACAATGAGAAAATCACTCAGTGATGCATTTCTTGGAAAGTATACTGTTGTTAAGCCATGTGTGAGTATTCAAAAGAAAGCAAAAATTAGCCACCTTCAAAGGGTAGGGGATTGGTGGTTTTAGATAACAGAAACAGCCTCTATAAAGGCCTGGAATTTTAAAAACATGATTAAGTATCAGAAAAGTCATTGTGATGTTTGTGAACATTGAGGTTGATGCCTATCAGGAATTATATATAGGGCAGTGCCTGTGGCTCAGCAAGTAGGGTGCTGGCCCCATATACTGAGGGTGGCAGGTTCAAACCCAGCCCCGGGTGAACTGCAAAACAAAACAAAACAAAAAGAATTATATATAATTTTACCCTGAAAGCAGCTACAAGATTCATTTTTTTATACACGAGAGTAGGAAGATTATATAATGTCATATCATTAGAGAAAGCATCCTGATGTTCGACAGAAATCCAAGTGTGAATGGTTGGTTTGTTATTTTTTAAGTATTTATGTAAAATATATTCTCACTAAGGATCAAGAAATTAGTATAAATTAATTAAACTGAATTATAGAATATTTTAAATCTATTTTACAATCTTAACTGGTACTAATAAAATGTTGTTAAGTGTATTAAGTGGGAAACACCTTTGAGTTAATAGATTAAAAATAATATCAATTTGTATAGCACTTTTTGTATGTTAACTATGTTCTAAACATAAAGAAATACTACTTATAGCAGACTAAATATTTCTTATTTGAACTTTTTACACATAATGTGTTCCTTTCAGCAGTTCTTCAAAATATCTTCTATTAAATTCTGTCTCATTGTGTTTGTTTTATAGATTCTAAAGTTCTTTTCTTTTCCTCTGCTACTATTTTTCAAACACTAATATTTTCAGTTGCAAATAAAAATCACTAATTTATAGCAAAAGAATCAAATTACAGTGTGATTCTCATTAAATCAGTATCCTGGTCCTGTGATGATATGAATTATGCTTAAACTGTTTATAGTATATCTGAGTGACTGGGTTTATAGAATAATTTTTGTACCTCCTTTTATTTTTCTTGATTAGGTAACAAAGACTGTTTCTCAAATCATGTTTTCTTTAAAAAGAGATTACATCAATCAGTTTTTGTTTTTTGTTGTGTTTTTCTTTTACTCTCACAGATTTCTTGATAACCGGCTGTTTGCTACCTGCTCTGATGACACTACAATAGCACTATGGGATCTGAGAAAACTGAACACCAAAGTATGCACGTTACATGGTCACACTAGCTGGGTGAAGAACATCGAATATGATACTAATACAAGACTTTTAGTAACATCAGGATTTGATGGAAATGTCATTATTTGGGACACAAACAGGTTTGTGAATAGAAGACCAAAGGAGTAAGGTGCTGGCCCCATATACCAGAGGTGGCAGGTTCAAACCCAGACCCGGCCAAAAACTGCAAAAAAAAAAAAAAAAAAATAGCCAGATGTTGTGGCGGGCACCTGAAGTCTCAGCTACTTGGGAGGCGGAGTCAGGAGAATCACTTGAGCCCATGAGTTGGAGCTTGCTGTCAGCTGTGATGCCCCAGCACTTTACCCAAGGCGATAGCTTGAGGCTCTCAAAAAAAGAAAAAAATATATATATATATGTGTGTGTGTGTGTGTATTTTAAAGTAGTGAACAAATTCAGTGTTCTATCTTCGGCTTGAAAAAAACTGGCTTTCGGAAAAACAAATGATTCTTGGCCCGACATGGTAACTCACACCTGTAATCTTAGCACTCTGGCAGGCTGAGGCAGGTGAAATGCCTGAACTCACAGGTTCAAGACCAGCCTCAGCAAGAGCAAGACCTCATGTCTAAAAATAGCCAGTTGTTGTGGCAGTCACTGATAGTCCCAGCTACTCAGGAGGCTGAGACAGGAGAATCACTTAAGCCCAGGAGTTTGAGGTTGCTGTGAGCAATGATGCCATGGCACTCTACCAAGGGCGACATAGTGAGACTCTGTCTCAAAAGAAAAAAAAAAGTGATTCTACCTTTTATTGTTTGTACTTAGTCATATATTGCAACTAAAAAAATTGGAGCTGGATATGGTGGCTCAAGCCTATAATCCCAGCTACTGGAGAGACAAAGGTGGGAGGATTGCTTCAGGCCAGAAGTTTGCCACCAGCCTGGGCAACATACTGAGATTCCCATCTTTATAAAATATTTTTAAAATTAGCCAACTGTGGTGACATGTGCCTGTAGGGCTACCTACTAGGAGACTGAGGCAGGGGGTTCACTTGAGCCTAGGAATTCAAGACTAGCCTGAGTGATGATAATTTTTTTTAGAGACAATTATATGGCAGGGAGACTAAGTAATATGGTTAGTGATAAAATGAGTTTCTGAATTTAAGGAAAAATATTTCTGTCATTTTTTTTCCTCTGAAACTAAAATGTTCCTCCCTCTTCGTTTCTTCAGTTCTTTTGTTTTTGGTTTTGAGGCAGTCTTACTTTGTTTCCTTGGGTAGAGTGCTATGGTATCATAGATCACGGCAGCCTCAGACTCTTCAGTTTCAGCAGTTCTGTTGCTTCAGCCTCCCAAGATGGGGGTCTTGCTCTTGCTGAGGCTGATCTGGAACTCCTAATCTCAAGCAGTCCACCCGCTTTGGCCTCCTAGAGTGTTAGTACTATAGGCACACCCAGCCTGTTCCTTCAGTTCAAAATCTATTTATTATAATTTTTGTACGTGCATTAAAAGAGTAGTTCTTGGCTCGGTGCCTATAGCTCAAGTGGCTGAGGCGCCAGCCATATACACCATAGCTGACAGGTTAGAATCCAGCCCAGGCCTGCCAAACAACAGTGATAGCTACAACCAAAAAATAGCTGGGCATTGTGGCGGGCACCAGTAGTCCCAGCTACTTGGGAGGTTGAGGCAAGAGAATCACTTGAGCCCAGAAGTTGGAGGCCGCTGTGAGCTGTGATGCCTCAGCAATCTACCCAGGGCTGACAGCTTGAGGCTCTGTCTCCAAAAAAAAAAAAAAAAAGAGTAGTTCTTATTTGGAGGGATACTGATCTCGAAGGGAATGTTTGGAAATAAAATGTGGAACAGTTTTGGTTATCACTATGTGGGAGGAGAAAGGGAGATATACTGACATTTAATTGGGAAAGATCAGGGGTTTTTTATTTTTATTTTTATTTATTTTTTTGGAGACAGAGTCTCACTTTATTGCCCTTGGTAAAGAGCTGTGGCATCACAACTCATAGCAACCTCCAACTCCTGGGCTTAGACGATTCTTTTGCCTCAGCCTCCCGAGTAGCTGGGACTACAGGCGCCCACTGCAACGCCCAGCTATTTTTTTGTTGCAATTTGGCCAGGGCCGGGTTTGAACCCGCTACCCCTTGGTATATGGGGCTGGTGCCATACTCACTGAGCCACAGGCGCTGCTTAGGATCAGATTTTCTAAACATCTTACAGTACACAGGACACTTTGCATAGTGGAACAGTTATCCTACCTAAAATACCAGTTAAGCCTTTGCTGTGAAACATTTCAAAAATGTCTTCCTAAAAAGAAACCAATTATTTTTTTTAAAAGAAATTAATTAAAGAGTTGAAATTTGAGCAATAATCACAATATGCCTATTGCTAGCTAGGGTGTAGTGATAACACATCAGTATTGTTTATGAAATATCTTTTTCAGAGATCTATGTATAAAAAGAGGGAGGCAGCTAGGCAAGGTGGTTCATGCCTATAATCCTAGCACTCTGGGAGGCCAAGGAGGGTAGATCATCTGAACTCAATTTGAGACCAGCCTAAGCAAGAGTGGGACCCCGTCTCTACTAAAAATAGAGAATAACCCAGTGTGGTGGTACACGCCTGTAGTCCCAGCTACCTGGGGGGCTGAGGCAAGAGGATTGCTTAAGTCTAGGAGTTTGAGGTTGCTGTGAGCTGTGATGCCATGGCACTCTAGCCTGGGGCAACAGAGTGAGACTGTTTGTCTCCCAGAAAGAAATAAATAAAAATTGAATAAAAAAATAACCACATTGGTGACGCCCATAGCTCAGTGGGTAGGGTGTTGGCCATATACACCTAGGCTGGTGGGTTTGAGCCCTGCCTAGGCCTGCTAACCAACAACAACTGCAACCAATAAATAGCTGGGGTGTTGAGGCAGATGCCTGTAGTCCTAGCTACTCAGAAGGCTGAGGTAAGAGAATTGAATAAGCCCAAGAGTTTGAAGTTGCTGTGAGTTGTGATGTTACGGCACTCTACTGAGGGTAACATAGTGAGATTTTATCTCCAAAAAAAGAAAAAGAAAAACCACATTAGTAAATAACATGGATAAATTGATTTGATTGTTTTGAGGAATAAAATTCAACATTCTGTCAATATTCATAGTGAAAGACAAAAGAGGAATCATCATTGCCATCCTTGCAAGAAGTTGAAAAGATTATAAGGACATACTATAAGCAGCTTTATGGAAGCAAATTAGGCAACTTAATTATTTATTTAGAGACAGAGTCTCACTTTGTCATCCTCGGTACAGTGCCGTGGCATCTCTGCTCATAGCTACTTCAAACTCTGGGGCTTAAGCGATTCTAATGCCTCAGCCTTCCCAAGTAGCTGGGACTAAAGGTGCCTGCTACAATGCCAGCTATTTTTTAGAGACATGGGTCTTGATCTAGCTCAGGCTGGTCTGGAACCTGTGAGCTCAGGCAATCCACCCACCTTGGCCTCCTAAGTGCTGGGATTATAGGCATAAGCCACTGCACCCAGTCAAATTAGACAATTTAGATAAATACCTAGAGTCACAAATTACTAAAACTGACTAAAAATAAATAGAAAATCTATAGACCTGCAGACCTATAGCAAGTAAAGAACATGAATTAGTAATTTTATAATCTTCCCACAGTGAAAAGCTCAGGCCTCAATGACTTCATTGATGAATCCTAATAAGCATTTATATAATAAATAATACTAATCTTCACAAACTTCATCTAGAAAATAAATTAGAGAATACTTTACAACTTTACAAGATCTGACATTATCTTGATACCAAAACCAGACAAACATAATAAGAATAGAAATTAACAGATCAATATCCCTCAAAAAATTGATTTAAAATGCCACATTAAAATCTTAGCAAACGAGAGGCACCTGTGGCTTAGCCAGTAGGGCGCTGGCCCCATATACCGAGGGTAGCAGGTTCAAACCCGGCCCCAGCCAAACTGCATCAAAAGATAGCCGGGCATTGTGGTTGGCGCCTGTAGTCCCAGCTACTCGGGAGGCTGAGACAAGAGAATCGCCTAAGCCCAGGAGTTGGAGGTTTCTGTGAGCTGTGACTCCACTGTACTCTACCAAGGGTGATAAAGTGAAGATTCTGTCTTTAAAAAAAAAAAAATCTTAGGCTTGGCGCCTGTGGCTCAACGGGCTAAGGCGCCAGCCACGTACACCTGAGCTGGTGGGTTTGAATCCAGCCCCCCGGGCCCGCCAAACAACAATGACAGCTGCAACCAAAAAAAAAAATGGCCGGGCGTTGTGGTGGGTGCCTGTGGTCCCAGCGACTTGGGAGGCAGAGGCAAGAGACTCACTTGAGCCCAGGAACTGGAGGTTGCTGTGAGCTGTGATGCCATGGCACTCTATCCAGGATGACAGCTTGAGGCTCTGTCTCAAAAAAAAAAAAAGATCTAGTCGAATGATGTAGCTATATGTCATCTTCTAATGCTCATTGGAGTGCAACTCTCCAAACTCTAATGGAACCACGAATGATGTTCAAGAATAAAACAAGAAAGAGGAAAAATCATGGCTCTCATACACATGTAAAGTAAATATGTGTTAAAGATTTTCTCTGACTCATGAATGAGGGAACCAATGTTATAATAGCTCAAAGAATTATTCAAATAATAGACACAGTTATGGATCAGGAATGCTGAAATGACTTTGCAAATCAAGTTCTTCTATAGTGGTGGAGGGAAGCTGGTTGAACTTCTGTTGGACATTACAGCTTTGGGGTTTTTGTTTTTGTGTTTGAGACAGAGTCTCAGCTGTCAGTTAGGCTAGAATGCAGTGGCATTATCAGGGCTCACCACAGCCTCAAATTCCTGGGCTCTAGTGATCCTCCTGCCTCCGTGTCCAAGTAACTGGGACTCCAAGTGCACCACCACGCCCAGCTAGTTTTTCCATTTTTTGTAGAGACAGGGTCTTGCTCTTGTTCAGGCTGGTCTCAAACTCTTGGCCTCAAGAGATCCTCCTCCTTCAGCCTCCCAAGCTCCTGGGATTACAGGCACAGGCGACTTAGCTCACGTGGCAGACATAATATCCTTTGCATGTCTATAGAAAAGAATTATTTTGCGTTACTGTTAGTTATCAAGAACTTATAGAATTATAAAAATATAATAGCTCAAAGAAAAGGAAAGGCTTGAAGCTGATACACCAGAAGGGCATTCTCTAGCCTAGGGGTTGCCAAGCTTTTTCTATAAAAGGCCTGGTAGTAAATATCTTAGGCTTTGCAGCCATATGTTCTCCGTAGCAACTACTCCACTCTGCTGTCACACCAGGAAAGCAACTGTAGACAATGTAAACACATGGAAGTGGCTGGATTTGGCCTCTGGGCTATAGTTTGCCAATCCCTGCTTAGACAGTGCATAGTTTTCTTGTGCAGCAAATTTTTTTTCTGCAATAAGATAGTACCTAGAGGTATAAAAATATGCACAATATCTATAAATATGATTGCCATTAAAACATCATTTTGCTAATCATGAATTGTGCACCAATCAGTCTGATTCCTGGTGAATTATGCCATTCTTCAAACTTCTCGTCTTTGGGGCTTTGGTAGAAATCTCATGGGAAAGAAATACTCTGGTCAGCTTTACTTCAAAAGTTCCTAGGCTATTATTGAATTAAGTCAGCAAACTACACTCCAAAGGCCAAATCCATATGGCCCACAAAGCCTAAAATATTTATTATCTGGTTTTTTGCCTGCTGGATTTAGGGATTAGAAGCAAGGATTCTTAGATTCTAACTCTCTCTAGGTGACAAGCTTTCAGGTTACTTATTTAACAATCTGTACCTCTGTTTTCTCATCTATAAAATGTGTGTGTTAGTGATACTTATCTCATAAGGCATGAGGATGTGAGGATGAACTTATTAACTGTGAAGCTTTCGGGGTAGTGTCTAAGACATAAAGAATTGTTCCATAAATGCTAGAGTTGATGAAGGAAGAGGAATAGGGAAAGAGGAAGAGAAAAAGGAAGAGATTTTGACTGGGGTTTTGACTACCTCCTCACCACCCAGTTAGCGAGGGGGGCCCAGACGTATAAGCAACAAACTTGCTGCTGTATGCCACTGACCTTGTGTGCCCATTTGTGCCCTTTGTTATGCAGCATCACCATGACAATAGGTAACTGATACAAGACTACTCTGAAATTTGTGTGATTGTCCCTCGAGGTTAGAGTTAAGATTATAAATGAAGTGCTGAGATAACAGTTATTGTAGCAGACATATTTTGGAACATCTACTTGTCCAAAATCTAATGACTTCCACCTTTCTCTTTGGAAATTATTTTTTTCCATCCAAAGGAACAGGTCTAGGAACTACCATACTGCAATGTGATTTCTTTTCTTCCTACTCTTCTCCTAGAACAATTGACTAGGCAATTGGGAAGGGCAGTCGCGTCTCACCCAAACTGTGTTTCATAGCCTTTGCTGTCCTTTGGAATTGCCACTAAAAGATTCTTTTGCTCAACCTAGATTGGTCTCTCTATTAAAAGCACCATGGGAAGGGGATTGTTTTTGTTTCATTCCCAACATATTGAGTGCCCAGTAGTGTTCAAGAAAATGTGTGCAATAATAAATAACACACATTGTTTATGGTGCCAAGCACTACACATTAATTATATTTACTAACACCAGCCCTAAAATTCAGGCTCCAGGTTTATCTTCATTTTATTTTTACTTCTTTTTAAAAAAGAGAAAAGGTCTTGCACTGTTGCCCAGTGATCAGAGCTCACTGCAACCTCGAGCTACTGGGTTCAAGTGATCCTCCCGCTTCAGCCTCCCAAGTAGCTGGGACTATAGGCTTATGCCACCACACTGGACTAAGTTTTTACTTTTTGTAGAGATGAGGGTCTTGCTATATTGCCCAAGCTGGTGTTGAACTCCTGGACTCAAGTGATTCTCCCACCTCAGCCTCCCAAAACATAAGGATTACAGGTGGCGCCACTATGCCTGGGCCTGGTAGCTTCTTTTAGAGTCAAACGTACACTCATCTGATAACCCAGCGATTCTGCTCTTGGGTATCTGCTCAGGATAAACAAAAATATATGTCCACACAAAGACTTATCATGGATGGTAACAGCACATTTATTTACTGGCCAAACACTAAAAACAAACCCAGTGCCCATCCACAGGTGAGCAGACAGACAAATGGTGGCCCACTCATGCAATGGAGTATAATGAAAAGAAAGATTGACAAAGATGCGTTTCACAAGCGTTATGTTGAGAGAAAGAAGCCAGACACAAGAGCACATACTGTGTGATTTTATTTCTACAAAATTATACAATAGGCAAGTTTAATCTGAAGTGACAGAAAACAGATCAGTGGTTGCCTCAAGGACAGGAATAAGATGTTGACTGCAAAGAGTCATGAGGAAACTATGGGGGTATTGGAAATGTTCGAAATCTTGATACTATCCAGTCAAAACTTGCCAAACTGTACACTGAAGATGGATGCTTTAAAAAAAATTTTTTTTTGAGGTAGTCTTACTCTTGTGCCCTGGCTAAGTGACATGGTGTCAGCCTAGCTCACAGCAACCTCAAACTCAAGGGCTCAAGAGATCCTCCTGCCTCAGCTCCCACGTGGCTGGGAATAGAGGCACCCCTCACAATGCCTGGCTAATTTTTCTATTTTTAGGAGATATGGGGTCTTGCTCTTGCTCAGGCTGGTGTCAAAATCTTGACCTCATGCAATCCTCCAACCTTGGCCTCCCAGATTAGGATCTGGCCAAGATGGATGCACTTAATTATAGTAATTTACACCTCACTAACCTTGATGACAACCTGTTATATGTGCTTTTTATCTAGCATCCCCGAGGCAGGCTTTTCTGTGTGTTCTGTCCTACCCTTGGACTCTACCTGGAAGCCATCAGCACATCCTTTGCTAGCCCAACACTTTTTGAAGGCTCATCCTGTGCCAGACACTATTTAAAATGCTTCCGTATTTCATAATCATTTCATCAAGGTTATTAGTCCATTCAAGATTCTTAAGACCATTTTACAGAGAGAAAACTGAGGCTCGAATTAAGTAATGGTGAAAGAGTTTCAGGGCAGAAGCATCAACACCACCAGGTAGTTCAGGAAAATCAAGGAAGGTAGGACTGAAAAGTGGCTGTGGGCTTGAGCAAATACCAAGTCACTAGTGACTTTGGCACGAACAATTTGAGAATTTTGGGTTGAAAGCAACAGTGGGCTTGGAGTGAATGTGGAAAAAGAAATGGAATTACAGTTGGCTGAATGAAGAATAATGTCTGATTGCTGCAAGGTTGTTATGACAACAAATGAGATGATGGTGAATTCTCTTTTTTTAAAAGGAAGGTATAATTTAAGTATAATAAATCTCACTCTTTATTAGTGTACAGTTCCACAGGTTTTAATAAATACACCACAAAAATCTAGATGTAGGATAGATCCATCACCCTAAACAGATCTCTCAGAAACTTTTGGAAGGCAGCTATGCTCACCGCTATACTACCCACGCCTCCTCTCATGACCTTTTGTGATCAACCCCTTCTTGCACCCTCAGCTCATAGAAATCCTTAATCTACTTTCTGTCCCTATAGTTTTGCCTACCACAGAAGGTCATATGAATGGAAATACACAGTATGTAGCCATTTGAGTCCGAGTTCTTTTACTCTGAATAATGCACTTCAGATTCACCCATGTTGTGTGTCTATCGGTATTTTATTCTTTTTTATTGCTGAATAACATTCAGTTACATGTAAAGATTTCTTGTAAGGTATGAAACACTAACACTGTATAAAACTATAAGGACTTACTATTCTTGGTTACACACACACACATATGCTATAGGGGAAGTGTGTCTTAGTTTGGGCTCCCTCAGAAACAGACATGGAGCCATGATTCAAATGAAAGTTGGTTTTTTAATTTTAGAATCAGTTCTAGGAGACCCTATAGGTGAATGGAAAATGAGACAGGGAAGAAAGGCAACCAAGATCAAGCAAGTTGCCACTATGGGCAACTGAATATCAATCTGCTGGGGACCTCTGGGAGGCAGCAGATAATACAGATCTCAGAATTGTCAACCATGAGGGGCAAGGAGTTGGGATATTTATCCTCTACCTTCCTACAAGTCATTGGTTGACAGTCATTCAAGGAAGGCATTAACCCCCTAGCAATTCTGGCCTAGTTGCTTATGTAGATAATGATTTGCACTCCAAAGGCCAGACAAAGTCCTCAAATGAATGAAGGCAGGTGCTGGCCACTAGAAGTTAGGCTGGGATGTGCCAACTGAGGATGAAGCTGGGACATGCAGGATTATGGATCCTACTTCAGAATGGATACATAATCAGATCACAATCTCTCTCTCTCTCTAGCTGTAGACATCAAAAATTTTCAGAGCTACTCAAGATGCACTGCATGCAGACCTTCTAAATCATCTCTAAGTCCCCTAATTGGGCTTGTCATTCACAGCTAATATTACCATATTTATAGTTCCTCTGTCCACATACAGTCTTACCGTTTATTTTTAGATTTGTGAGTCATGCATGCATACTTCAAGTATGCATGATTGTACTGCAATTTATCCGTATCTGTAGGAAAACAGGATGTCCTTTACTCTTTTTTTCCCCCCTGCCTCAGTGTTCCCACCTCTGACCCTCTGACCTCTGACCCTCGTCTAGCTGCCTTTTTGTATATTAATCTTCATGAATGTCTTTCCATTGACTTCATATTTGGCCAAATAGTCACAAATACTTTATTTTTCTTAATCTGCATAATAACACTAGGTAACAGGCAGGGAATTCTTGACTCTAATGCATTTTTTTTAACACATGAGAAAAGCAAGCCTCAGAGCTATTACAAATTATTTAAGTTTCCACTGCATCATTCAGGATGCTTCCAGTTGTGAACCAGTAAAATCCCAAACCGACTTGAACATTAAAGTATTGGCACACATAATAAACATAATAAAAAGCAGGTGTTTTTAATACATACATTAACTAAATTAAATAAGTAAATAAAAAGAGACGCTTGATGTCTTGGCTCAATAACGTCACTCAGCAAAGGTTGTCCAGCCTTGTGGCTCCTGCAGCTTCACTTCCTGTTCACCACCAGAGACAGATGCGTCTATCCTGAGATTCACTCTGATTGGCCCAGTCTGTATCACATGACCATCTCTGAGCCAGTGACTACAGCCAGGAATAATAGATTGAGCATGTGGATTGACCTAAGATGAGTCACACATTGGACACAAAAGTTGGGGGGAAAGTTGGCTTCCCTAAAAGTAAAAAGAGTCTCCAGCAAAAACCAGTAAAACGGAAAGACGTTGGAAGACATGCTCAAATGGCTGCTGCACCTGTAGACAGCACGCCTCCATTTAAGGTTAGGAAGCAGGAAAGAGGCTAGAACAATTTTAGAGCTTCTCTTTGGGCCGCTTTTGACTTTCAACAAAGAATAAATCTCTGTCTTATGCAGAAGCCCTCCAACAGACTTCCTTATGTTAAGCAATTTCTTCCAGTGCAGAGTGTGAAATAAGAGTTAGGGTACAAGAAGTTTATTTAGGTGGTTGGCCCCGTGAGAAACGAGGAAGGAAATAAAGGAAGCAGGAAAGCATTTTTCCCTGGTCCGTGGAAAAATTGTCTTCTATAAAACCAGTACCGAGCGGTGCCTGTGGCTCAGTGAGTGAGGCGCCGGCCCCATATGCCGGAGGTGGTGGGTTCAAGCCCAGCCCCGGCCAAGAACTGCAAAAAAAAAAAACAGTACCTGGTGCCAAAAAGGTTAGAGATCAATGATCTAGAACAGAGAGTTTATTGTAGGGATTTGACCTTGTGCAATAGTGAGAGTTAGTAAAGCTGTCTGTGGCCCTCTGACTAGAATTGGGTCTGCTGTCACTCCAGATCAGCAAGGCCATAAGTCAGGAGGGAACACTGGCTGTGTGCAAAGCCTAGTAGGAGCAGGGAGTCACTAGAGACCTGTATCTGTCTGCACCGCCTGCAACCTCAAAGTCATGAGTGACCTGCAGGTGAAGCTGGCATCCTTCACCTTGAAGCTGCACATTCACTTGGCCCAGTTCTGGGGGAAGATAAAAGAGGTCTGGTAGGAGCTGGAGAAGAGCCAGCAGAACTTCAGCAACGTGTGCACCACCACTAGCCTGGCATCCTGCAGAGAGATTCAAACTATAGTCACTCCTTTACATTTACCTTCCAAATCTTGTGCAGATTATTCTCATAGCCCACCCTAACCCAACTCTTTAGGAAAGAGAATTTGGGGGAATATACTTCTAGCTTATCTAAATTGACATTATCCAAAGCCACCAGTCCTACCTGGAGACAAAGGAGCTGGTGGTTGGCTATGGGTGCCCCAGATAGGGTGTAACTGCTCAGGCTCTCCCTAGTCTCTACACAGGAAAGGAGGTCCCAGTGTCCATAGGCAAGCCTATAATGGCCACAAGGGCTGGAAAGTGTCAGGAAAACACACAAAACTGGTAAAGGGATCATAGGGTGTCCGGGCCAGGTATGCCAATGGCCACTATCTTTACCCTACATCTCAATGGCCAGAATTAGGTCACAAACCTACCCTAACCAGTTACAGGTCAAGGTTTTAGTCTGCCCCGGGGGTAACCACCAACACAGACTCATGACATCCACCATCAGCACAAGAGCCAAGACAGAGACAAAGTCCTGTACTCTACATCTGGTGTTCTGGCCATTCTGTTTCCAGTCTTAACGCTTTTGAGAATCTATCTAATCAACATTAATTATCCAGAGAACCTTATTTGAAATGTGTGGTTTTCGGCTCGGCGCCTGTGGCTCAAGCGGCTAAGGTGCCAGCCACATATACCTGAGCTGGCGGGTTCAAATCCAGCCCGGGCCTACCAAACAACGACAGCTGCAACCAAAAAATGGCCGGGCGTTGTGGCAGGCACCTGTAGTCCCAGCTACTTGGGAGGCGGAGGCAAGAGACTCGCTTGAGTCCCAGGAACTGGAGGTTGCTGTGAGCTGTGATGCCATGACACTCTCTCCAGGGTGACAGCTTGAGGCTCTGTCTCAAAAAAAAAAAAAAAAAAAGAAAAGAAATGTGTG
The DNA here is from genome assembly GCA_963573935.1 of Arctocebus calabarensis. Classification (NCBI taxonomy): domain Eukaryota; kingdom Metazoa; phylum Chordata; class Mammalia; order Primates; family Lorisidae; genus Arctocebus; species Arctocebus calabarensis. The sequence goes on from CAUYON010013374.1 coordinate 15,795, forward strand.
GTTTTCCTCCTATCTTCCCAAACTAATCCTCAGAAGTATTTTTTTTTTAATATCTAAATCAACTATTCTTCCAAATGTACTTTGTGAATTCCCAAACTCTGCAAGACCCTTTCAGGGATCCATGATGTCCAGTTGTGTGCTGCCGCTTGCTCCAATTACTTACAAGAAGCCAATTGTTGAAAAGTTCAGGCATTGCTGTGAGCCATTTGTTAACTTGAAATTGGCCATGGAAGAAGTATTTACATGGAAATTGGCATGCAGGGCTCTCTCTACCTCCTTCCCTTTCTGGACAGACAGCTGGTAAACATTTACCAGCAAACTATAGTTCATAAGAATATTGAGATGTAATTTTCCTTCTTCTCTGTGTCATTGTTTGTACTATTGGTACAAAAGAAACAGTGGGGGAAACCGCTGATGCTTTAGCAAGAATCAGGGCAATATCACAGATTGTACTAGTAGTTGGATTCTTCATCACTATATACTTGCAGTAAGGAAAAATAAAAAGGGCAAAGAAAGGTGGGTGGGAGGGAGAAAGAAAGAAGAAAAGAGACAAACTCACTTTAAATGTCCTTGATTAAGCTGTAAAAATTATTAATTGTATTGATTCTTAACCCTGAAGAAAATATCTTTTTAATATTTTATGTGAAAAATGGAACTGTGATGGATGTCTTAACCTGAAAACTGGATTAACTTTTTTCATGGAATACCAAATTGATTTGAAAGAGTAGCTGACAGACTAATCAATGTCTGATTCAGACTTGAGTGTTCAGCAGAAATTGTCTCAAAAGTGAATGAAGTGAGCCTGCCACTTCAAGGAAAGCCACTGGCAGCTTTTTCTGTCAATGATAAAATTTGAGCTTTTAGAATAAGATTAGAATTTTGGAAAACACATATTTGTCACTGTGAGTTTGACAGTTTCCCAATACTTAAAGATTTTTCAGATGAGATTGGTGATGTTATTAATATGGTTTTTTAAATATGTAATGAAATATGTCACTTTTTAGAAGATTTGCCTAACTTGGTGAACTAATGTTTGTCAAAAGACCAATTTATGATGTCACAAAATCATGCAAAAAAGATAAAACTAGCCATTCAAAGTACAAGGTAGACTCATGGATTTTAATGAAATGGAATCAATTGAAATAGTTTCAGATTCCTCACTGCAACTAACCTTTAAGAAAAATTCCACTTTTTGAGTTTTGGTGTAGTATCAAAGAAGAATTTCTGAATTTTCTGAAATATTGAAATACTTTTTCCTCCCCTTTTCAACTATTAATCCATGTATATAAATTTTTCATATGCAGCAGCTATGAGAATACAGCTATCTACTAGGCCAGGCATTAAAGAAATTTGCAAACATCTGCCACTCTTCTCACAAAATTGTTTTTGAAGATATAATAAAATATGCTATTTGTCTTACCATCTAGTGGGCTTTCATTTTTAATTTATTTATTTTAAATAAAAACACATATTTTAAATTTTCTCCAGTAATTTTTAAAACAATGAATATTGGTATCTATAACCCACATACACAAAAGCTCGTTAGGGCCCTCAATAACTTAAAGAGTACAAAGGAGTCCCAAGACCAAAAAGCTTGAGAACCACTGCTACAAATAATTATGTGTTTCTCAAGTTTTATTTACTTATTTATTTATTCTCTTTATTTTTATTTATTTATTTATTTTTGAGACAGAGTCTCACTTTGTCACCTTCGGTAGAGTGCTGTTGCATGATTGCTCATGGCAACCTCAAACTCGTGGGCTCAGGTGATTCTCTTGCCTCAGCCTCCCAGGCAGCTGGGACTACAGGCACCCATCACAACGCCCAGCTATTTTTAGAGACCGGGTCTGGCTCTTGCTCATGCTGGTCTCCAACCTGTGAGCTCAGGCAATCAACCTGCTTCAGCCTCCCAGAGTGCTAGGATTATAGGCATGAGCCACCGTGCCCAACCTTATTTCTTAAGTTTTAAAGCTTGATTTTTCCCTTAAAGGACTTAACAAAAACAAGGACATATTTGGACTTGGGTATGTGAGTTACCTAAGATCACTCATTAATACCAAATACCAAATCTCCCTTAAACACAATATGAATTATTGAGTTGAACACAAACCACAGAGTGGCTTTGTCAGCAAGGCAACCAGTCACTAGGACTCGGCGATACTTGCATCACTGAATGTAACATGCAACTGAACCTATTAGGGGTCCTATCCATAGCTAGAACAACTGGCTTAGTCTTTATTCTTTCAAAAATATTTTACCCCTGGGAAAATTGGTCTCTGTCCATCTCACCACAGAATTTTCTACTTCAGATTCTCACCAAAAATAACACCTTTCCTATGAAAACTGAACCCATCTAGTTTTCTGTTCACCAAGACCATTAACCCATGACCTTCAGCAAATGGTTGGTAATGTTGGACAGTTAAAACACAATCCAGTGAGTCCAAGAGATCTTTGTGAAGATCCAAAATTATATTTTTTCAAGACATAGGGTCTTGCTCTGTCGCCTGGGCTAGAGTGTGCAGAGGTGTGATCATAGCTCCCTGTGACCTCAAACTCCCAGGCTCAAGTGATCCTCCTACCTCAGCGTCTTGAATACCTGGAATTACCAAGGGTGACAAAATGAGACTCTGTCTCAACAATAAATAGATAAATAAATGTAAAAAAATAAAAATGGATTCTTATTGTTCCCAGAACTGTAGAATTCACTAAATATATGACACCGAGAAATATGACCCTTATGTATCCGTTTGCTAGGACTATCATCACCAAGTGCCAGAGGTTGGGGGTCTTACACATCAAGAGTTTATTTTCTCACAGAGGATGGAAGTCCAAGATCAAGGTATCAGCAAGATGGGTTCCTTCTGCTACCTCCCTCCGTGATTTGCATAAATAACTTGGGTTTTTCTTAAGTTTTCTTTCTTTATTTCTCACCTGCAAACATCCAGTATTTATTTTTTATTCCTTTTTTTCACCTTAAGTTTTTAAAGTTTGTCAATTTTCCTTCAAGGACCTAGCAAACACAAGGACATCCAGGTAAATCTTTAGTACTCATTGTATGCCGCCTTTTTTTTTTTTTTGAGACAGAGTCTTACTATGTCATCCTGGGTAGAGTGCTGTGGCATCACAGCTCACAGCAACCTCAAACTCCTGGGCTCAAGAGATTCTCTTGCCTCAGCCTCCCGAGTAGCTGGTACTACAGACCCTCGCCACAATACCTGGCTATTTGTTGTTGCAGTTGTCATTGTTGTTTAGCTGGCCGAGGCCAGATTTGAACCCTCCAGTCTCTGTGTATGTGGTTGGCACCGTAACCACTGTGCTTTTGACTATATAACTCTGTAAAACACTCATCCGTGGCAGAATGTATGGTCTCACCTCTTGATTTTGGATTTAGTTGTATGACTTGCTTTGAGCAATAAAAGAAGACTACCCTGAGAGTGTGCCATTTCTTAGCTTAGGTGTATTCATTAGAGCACTCCAGAGAAATGGATCAGTAGAATATATATAAGGATATCTGGTCAGGCACAGAGGTTCATGCCTTTAATCCTAGCACTTTGGGAGGCTGAGGCAGACAGACTGTTTGCAACCAAGAGTTTAAGACCAGCCTAGGCAACATAGCAAGATCCCATCTACCAAAAACTAAAAAATTAGCGAAGCATGGTGGCATGTGCTTACAATTGCAGCTACTTGGGAGGCTAAGGCAGGAGGATTGCTTTAGCCCGGGAGTTCAAGGCTGCAGTGAGCTATGAACATGCCACTATACTTCAATCTGGGCAACAGAGCAAGACCCTATCTTAAAAAACCAAACCAAAAAAAAAGAAAAAGTCTATATAAATCTATCTATATGTGCCTTTAGTTTTCTTATTTATTCAGAAGGGTCTGTCCACCTAAAATGAGCAACAGAAACTCTCTTAAACAAGAGTTTATTCCCAAGTATCAGGGGATGGCAATCCTGGATTACATGTGCTATAATGTACCATAGGCATGTCCAAAGAGGTTGGGTAAAAAGAAGCTTTTAAAAAGTAATAAAAGGAAATAACAATAATAATAATAAAAGGAGAAGTCCACATAAGCTATTTTGAAACAAAGACCACTGGCTACAGGAGCTTGTTCCAGGAGTTAGTGTTAGTTGATTGGTGGAAACAGTCTCATCAGGCAAGTGTCCTGAGCAAGAGGTTCATCTGGAATACTGAAGTTCTAAAAAATTCCCTGGACAGTTCTTGCCATAGGCATACATACATGAAGCCTCCTTCTTTACGGCCTCCTTGACCCATTTTGTTAGGATTTAACAAACATGACTCCATTTTTACACAAATAACTTTGGTAAAACCATACTAAGCCAGTTTTTTTTTTTTAATTTTTTTGAGACAGAGTCTCACTACATTGCCCTGGGTAGAGTGCTGTGATGTCACAGCTCACAGCAACCTCCAACTCTTGGGCTTACACCATTCTCTTGCCTCAGCCTCCCAAGTAGCTGGGACTACAGGTACCTGCCACAACATGGCAATTTTTTATTGCAGTTGTCATTATTGTTTTTTTTTAGCTGGCCCGGGCTGGGCTGGGCTTGAACCAGCCAGCCTCAGTGTATGTGGCTGGGGCCATAACCCCTGTGCTGTGCACACCGAGCCTAAGCCAATTTTTCTACCTATTTTTCACATGGTAGTATATATTATGGGGGTCTTTCCAAAATAATGGACTCTACATAGATCTCTGTCTTTCTTCTTAATAACTGCATTAGTTTTATAATACTAATACTGTGCCTTAATTTGTTCAAATGATCTCCAAATGATGGACACTTTCCAGTTCTGGACTATTTCAAACAATGCTACAGTGAACATCTTCAGCCCCATACCCTGGCAAACTCTTTCTGAAGAGTAAATACCTGGCAATGGGATTTCCAGGTTGAACCATATAGTAGCTATCACCAATTTTTCTCCAGAAAGATTGCACTAACTTACAGTGCCACTAATAATGTAGGTTGGACACAATGGCTCAAGCCTGTAATCCTAGGAGGCTGAGGCAAGAGAATTGCTTCAGACCAGAAGTTCAAGACCAGCCTGAGCAAGACCTAGACCTCCATCTTTATGGAAAAAAAAAAAGAAAGAAAGAAAAGAAAACATTAGCCAGGTGTAATGGCATACCCCTGTAGTCCCAGATACTCAGGAGATTGAGACAAGAGGATCACTTGAACCCGGGAGTTTGAGGTTGATGCCATTGCACTGTAGCCTGGGTGACAGAGGAAGGCCCTTTCTGAAAGAAAGAGAGAAAGACAGAGAAGGAAGGAAGAAAGAGAACATTTTCTACATACACTAACTAAAATAAGACACTCACAAAAAGAAAAATATTGTGTGATTCCATGAGATGCCTGGAGTCATCGAAATTTCAGAAACAGAAAGCAGAACAGTGGTTGCCAGGATCTGGGGGTAAGAAAGGAATGACGATTATTGTTTAATGGGGACAGGCTTCTACAAGAAGAAAAGAATTCTGGGGATGGTAGCGATGGTTGCATAACAATGTGAGCATCCTTAACACCGCTAAACTATACACTTAAAAAACGAAGATAGTAATTTTGATATGTGTGTTTTACCACCAAAAAAAAATTGGACATAAACAAATTCAGGCATCTCTAACTACTACCTCTTGTTTTTTTTAATTCGAGACAGTCTCACTATGTCACCCTTGGTAGAGTGCCATGGCATCACAGCTCACGGCAACCTCAAACTTTTGGGCTTAAGCAATTCTCTTGCCTCAGCCTCCCAAGTGGCTGGGACTACAGGCGCCCACCACAACGCCTGGCTATTTTTTGTTGTTGTTTTTGTTTGGCAGGCCCGGGCCAGGTTCGAACCCACCAGCTCTGGTGTATGTGGCTGGCGCCCTAGCCCCTGAGCTACGGACACTAAGCCACTAACTACTACCTCTTTGCTCTAAACACATTGCCTTCTTAATGCTTTTTGGATAGTTTTAGCATTTGGTTAGTCATTCTGAAAGTTAAAGTTCTTCCTAATGCCTTTCACTTCCTCCTAACTCCAGAAGAACAATCTTTTCCTAATGCTAGGGCTGGGTTGTTTTTTCTGCCTGGAGGGCTCCCACAGAAACCACAGAGCATCACTCAGAATCACAGAGTGGTTATCCTTGCAGCGGCAGATCACCATGGAACTTCAGCGTCATGTATGAGGAAATTGAAGAGCAGAAAGTGGCTTAGAAACCAGTGATCTGTATGGGGACACGTGGTTCCTTTAAAAGGCTCCCCGCACAAACATCTGGCCTCAATTTAGCAAGCCAATTGGCCGTAGCTAGGAGTTTTTTCTCCTTTTGGATTGTGGGACCTCTCCAAGTGACACATCACCCATTAAGGACATGGCCATAAAGGATACGCAAGCGAAGTAAGAGAAGAGGACCCAGGGAAAAGTTTTCTTTTTTTAAACAATATTTATTCCATTAGAGAAGCAATATTTACTCATCAGTCATAAAGTTGAAGATGTTAAGAAATAAGATCACTCATTGTGGTAGACAAATACTGTATTACTCCTTTTTTCCTTTTCTGGTTCCGATGGCCTGATCCTCCTTGGGAAAACTTTACCATTCATTCCCCTTCCATGTGGCTGAAACAAGGCTGGTTGCTTCTCTAGCTTCTGGGGTAGGCTCAGCCCTTGGGAGGACCCAACCTCTGGCTTCTGAGATTATTTCAAGGCTGAGCGGCCCAAGCTGAGTCAATCAGAGAGCACCAGGATTTTGGATGGAACCGACAAGAAAGACCAAAGCCATCATCCACTTGAGGCCCTGAATGATTGCGTGGAGGAGAGCTGCCCACCTACCTGGAACAAAAAATAAATTTCTATCTCATTTGAGCATTGCATTGCATTGCATTGAGAGTGTGGCTCTCTTTGGTAAAACAGTTTATCCTCCACTCTAACGCACTGGAGTAGAATATGGAGGCCTGTGGGAATCAAGCTCCGAGTGTAGTTTTGGCCAGACATTGCTGGAAGGCTCGTTGACCAGAGTCCAAGTTCCTCACACTCCTCAAGGCTAGTAATAGCCTGGTGGTCTACTCAAGGTGTCTGGCACCGGCAGGCTCATGGCTAGGATTCTGGAGGTCTTGCTGACCACAGTCCAAGATCCCATATCCCCCCTTTTTCCTGGGCCGCAGACGGCCCTGTTGTTGCCTGGTGGCTGAGAACAGAAAGCCTGGCAACCAAAGATTACTATCGCCCGAGTCCTGCCCAGGCATAAATAGAAATCACTGAAGCAAGTAGGAGAGTTTATCCCCAATTTGGAGAGTTTAAGTTACAATCACATGGTGTGCCTGCATGATTTTCCCTTCCTTTATTTCCCTTCTCATAATTTTTAGTGATTCCTTGAGGCACCTTGCTTTGAATAACTCGGTTAAGTTTATGTATTATGTCGTCAACTTGATTTATGATTTTCGATTGAATAAAGAGACCTATGGGAGATGGCCAGTGCTGCACTTGCGATGCTGCCGCCTGAGGGCCTCTCCCGGGTCCCATCTGTTATTTCACCTGAGATAACTGAGTCTGAGGTTTTTCTCGAGTCAACTCCCCTCAGTGCAGATCTTGGCAAAGGCTGGGGGTACCCAAGTCCCCATAGAGGACATTTATTCTTTTTTTCCCAATTTACATAGTAGACTTCTTATCCCGTTCCTGGTTCTACAGAATTTCTGAATTATAATTTTTCCCTCTCTGAGGAGTTGGGAGAAGTCAGATACCCTGTCACCATTGCCTTCACGGTCATGACACAGGGCTAATTTCTGACTTACCACATGAGTGATCAAAAGGCAGGATAGAGTAATGGTTACAGGCCTGGCCCCTGAGGTTGGGCTGCCCACATTCAAACTCCAGTCCACAACTACTTATGAGCTGTGTGATACAGATAAGTTGCCCAAACTTGCTGTGCCTGTTTCCTCACCTAAGCAAAAGAGATAATAGGCTGGGCGTGGTGGTGCACACCTGTAGTCCCAGCTACTTTGGAGATTGAGGTAGGAAAATCACTTGAGCCCAGGAGTTTGAGTGTGCAGTGAGCTATGACTGCGCCACTGTACTCCAAGCCTGTGAAAAGGAAGGGAGGAGGGAGGGAGGGAAAGAAAGAGGGAGGGAAGGAAAGGATATGATAGGTTTATTTGAATATTTCCACATGCTGGCAGGGAACTGAAACCTGCTGCTCGGGTATGAATGGAACTGTGCCTGGTCCTTTTGACAAAGTGAATTTTTTGACTGGGGAGGGACCTTCTCTATGGGAACAGAATGGGAAAGAAAAGTTGGGTTAAGCCATCTGAGGCCCTCCTGGTTTTACCACATGTCAAGGCAGAGCATAACATTGAGCCTTAATTTCAGGCTTTACATCATATAACTTCAGGGCAATATTTCTGAGCATGTATTATGGAGTGATGGAAAGGAAAGATAGAAATACTCTTCCTGAGGAACTTTATTCATAATCACTGTGAGTTGTGCAGAAATCATTATAAGGTGTCCTTTTTTCCCCCCCTCATGTCCTAGGGAACTAAACTCCCAGTGAAGTGAAATGGACTTAAAGGGAACTTTAACCTCGCTGCCATGGAGACCACATTTCTCACTCATGGGGAAAGGGGAGTTTACAGGTGATAAGGCACCTGGCCATTGGCAATTCCAGATATATTTGTTTAACCAACCATAAGGATTTCCCGGGATTGACTAGCCAAGGAAGGGAAGCTATACTGCTTCTTTGAGGGGAGGCAGTCCCTAGCCCCTCATTCAAAGCCAGGAAGTTCTGCTCCCTCATGGCACACTGAGCCTCCCCATCAGAGAAACTATCACCATTTACAGTTATGCACAATGTATGTGTTCCCTGAAGGTGAACATCATGAGGTATTAATAGAAAGCATTGCTGTACCCCGAGTACTGAATACACCAAGAACTCTATGTACGCATAGAATAAGTAGAGTTATTGTAATGTTAGAGTAGTGGTTACAGGCCTGGCCCCTGAGGTCGGGCTGCCCACATTCAAACTCCAGTCCCCTACTAACACACACCCATATGACTTGCCGGGTGTAGCAAATTCCTATAATTTTAAGTTATCTTAGCATCCATTTTGAATATGGATTTAACTTTCTCACACCAGAAGCAGGGCTCAGTCACCCTTGACGCAGTTACAAGTTCTTCACTCCTCCCAATTCCCCAGTGTAGTCAATCCAGACACCCGCCTTACACGACTGCCTCCTGGTGACCACCTTCCTGTCGGACAGCTATAAACAACCTACCGAGTCTCCTGCTGTCCTCCATACCCTACATGGACTTCAGATATGCCACAGTGACTCTCAATCACAGCATGATCCTGTGGAACTCACGCCTCCTTGCTTTAACTGATCGACTAGAACAGTAGTTCCCAACCTTTTAGGCATGTGAGGACCGATTTCATGGAGGGAAGGGGAATCTCTGATGGGGAGGCAGGCTCAGATGATGATGCATGAGGGATGGTGATTGGCTGTAAAACAGGTGAGGGTTCACTTGCTTACCTGTTGCTCACCTCCTGATGTGTGGCCTGGTTCCTAACAGGCCATGGACTGGTACCAGTCTATGGCCCAGGGGTTGGAGAGCACAGAATTAGACTATTGGCTGGGCACGGTGGTTCATGTCTATAATCTGAGCACCTTGGGAAACTCAGATGAGAAGATCACTTGAGCTCAGGAGTTCAAGACTAGCCAGAGCAAGAGGGAGACTGAAAATAGAAAAATTATCTGGGTGTGGTAGTACACAACTGTAATCCCAGCTGCTCAGGAAGCTTGAGGCAGAAGGATCACTCGAGCCCAGGAGTTTGAGGTTGCAATGAGCTGTGTTGAAGCCGCTGCACTTTACCCAGGGTGACAGAGCAAGACTATCTCTAAATAAATAAAGCTCCATAGGAAACCTGCTCAGGTAACACGCTGGTCCCCAATAAAGGCTTTCACTCACAGGTTCTCTCTCTCTCTCTCTCTCTCTCTATATATATATATATATAGATATATCCATGCTCCTCCTCCCATTATCTGCTGGCTGACCATGTGTGTCCCAGATGGCTCCCTGTTAGCCTGCAAGGTATGCTGACCTCTTCTGTCTGAGATCTGTAAGTAATAAACTGCTTCTGTAATTTCCTGTGTGTGGTTGAGCTGTCTCTTCTGTGTCTCATCTGACCAACACATCTGAAAGTAATTTCTCTTCCCAATCAGGGATCTCTAGAGAGTAGCTAACTTGGTAGGAATAAACTGGGCATAGGTCAGATAAAAGACACAAAGGTATCTGCCAATATGATTGAGTTTCCTGTTAGAGGCACATCTGATCATAGGTTGGACATTTAGGCATTAGACTGTACACCAGGAGAAAGATGTATTCTGTGAAAGGCCACACTGTTAACACCCACAACCAAATCCCTGAAGCCTCATCAGGGCAGGGCTAGAGCTTACAGCCAGTCTCCAGAGAGAAACCTCAAGACCAAATTAAAAAGAAATCACAACACCATGGTTTCTAGTTTAATGAAATCAGTAAAGAAGAAACTGGCCAACCATCCCTGTTTGACAAAGACTGAGGGGGTTTTGAGGATACTGGACTTGTGGTCTCCTGGGAAAATCAAGGTGATTTGGTCACTGTATCAGTGTATTTGGGCCATAGCAAAAAAAGTACCCTTTTATAAACAATAGAAATGTACTGTTCCCAGTTTGGAGGCTGGGAAATCTAAGATCAAGGCACCAGCAAATTTGGTGTCTGGTGATGGTCTACTTTGTCACAAAGAGTACCCTCTTGCTATATCCTCACATGGCAAAAGGGACAAGGCAGCCCTGGGACTTCTCTTATAGGGAAGGACATTAACCCCATTTGTGAGGGCTCTGCCGTCATGACCTCATAACTTCCCAAAAGCCTCCTCTACCTAATACCATCGTCTTGGAGGTTAGAGTTTCCATATATTAATTTTGGAGGGGACATAAACATTCATGCCATAGCAGTCACCCTTTAATAAGGGACTAGATGACAACAGAATAACTCAATAACTCACCTGAGCGCCTCCTAACTTAGAAGAGAGACGCTTTTTTCTTTTCTTTTCTTTTCTTTTCTTTTCTTTTCTTTCTTTCTTTTTTTTTTTTTTTTTGAGGCAGGGTCTTGCTCTGTCACCCAGGCTAGAGTACGGTGACATCACCATAGCTCATTGCAACCTCAAACTCCTGGGCTCAAGTGATTCTCCAACCTCAGCCTCCCAAGTAGCTGGGACTACCCACCACCATGCTTGACTAATTTTTCTACTTTTTGTAGAGATGGGGTCTTACTCTTGCTCAAGCTGGTCTTGAACTCTTGGCCTCAAGCAATCCTTAAGCCTGGGCCTCCCAGAGAGTTAGGATTACAGGCGTGAGCTACTGTGCCTGGCCAAGAGGTACTTTTGGGGTCTTTGGTCCTCCTGTTCATCAGACAGCCACTTCTCGTGCAGTGCTAGCCTCATCCCCAAGGCACCGTGGTGAAAATGAGGGTCAGAATAAATGGCTTTCACCATATTGGGTGCCTGGTCACCTGAGCTGCTTTTAACTCTAGCAAGGTGGATATTGTCGCCATCAGTGAGCCCTGCATTGACCTCAACTACATGGTCTACATGTTCCAGTATGAATCCACCCATGACAAATTCCATGGCACAGTCAAAGCTGAGAACAGGAAGCTTGTCATCAATGGAAATCCCATAACCACCTCCCAGGAGCAAGATCCCACCAAAATCAAATGGGGTGAGTCAGGCGCTGAGTATGTTGTGGAGTCCACTGGTGTCTTCACCACCATGGAGAAGGCTGGGGCTCACCTACAGGGGGGGTGCCAAAAGGGTCATCATTTCTGCCCCTTCTGCTGATGCCCCCATGTTTGTGACGGGTGTGAACCATGAAAAGTATGAAAACAGCCTCAGCATTGTCGGCAATGCCTCCTGCACCACCAACCGCTTAGCCCTCTTGGCCAAAGTCATTCATAACAACTTTGGCATCGTGGAGTGACTCGTGACTATAGTCCATGCCACCCAGAAGACTGTGGATGACCCCTCTGGGAAGTTGTGGTGTGATGGTTGCAGGGCTTTCCAGAACATCATCCCTGCCTCAACTTTGTAGCCAAGGCTGTGGGCAAGGTGAGCTGAATGGGAAGCTCACTAGCATGGCCTTCTGTGTCCCCACTGCCAACACGTCAGTCATGGACCTCACCTGCTATCCGGAGAAGGCTGCCAAATATGATTATATCAAGAAGGTGGTGAAGCAGGCATCCGAGGGCCCCCTCAAGGGCATCCTGGGCTACACCGAGCACCAGGGCGTCTCCTCTGACTTCAACAGTGACACCCAGTCTTCCACCTTTGATGCTGGCATTGCCCTCCATGACCACTTTGTCAAACTCATTGCCTGGTATGACAAAGAATTTGGCTACAGCAACAGGGAGGTGAATCTTATGGTCCACATGGCCTCTAAGGAGTAAGAGCCCCTGGATCAGCAGCCCCATCCAGAGCACAAGAGAGGCCCTTAGCCTTACTGGAGAGCCACTGCCCACTCACTCCCCCACCTCACTGAGAATCTCCCCTTGAAACAGTTTCCACACCAGGAGAGATCTAGGGAGCCCCACCTTGTCATGTAACATCAACAAAGTTCCCTGTATTCAGCCAGAAAAAAAAATAAAAAAAAAAAAGATACTTTTGAAGTGGCTTGCCCACTATCACACTATTATCCTAGAGTGGTCTCTATTAAACGACAGGATTCTCCTTGTGTGTTTGATTCTTCACACTATTAACAAGTACCATCACTTGATCATATTTGGTAGGAGTCTAGCAAGCCTAAATTGAAGATCGGGGAAGCATTCCTCCAGAATGGGTTTGCCTTGCTTCTGCTGGAAGCTGGGGCCACTGCCAACCTTGCCTCCTTTGAGTCATCTCCAAGTGGGAGCCCACAGAGATGCCTTACATCTTGCAGGGCCAGCAATGTCTCCAAGAGTGTATTCTTTCCTCAGTGTAGTTGTTACAAAGCCAGAAGTGTTCGAAGTGCTTTTTCAACTTAGTGTTGCACTGTTATTATGTCTGGGGCACAAAGTAGTGTGCTCCGGGCCTTTAGTCTCTTACAGTCTTAGAAAAGCAAATTTCTCTTCATCTCAACATAGCCTCCGAAATAGGCTGATCTCGAACTTCTGAGTGCAGGCAATACTCCTTCCTCAGCCTCCCAGAGTGCCAGGATTATAAGCAGGAGCCACTGGGCCCCACCCCTTCTTTAGTTTTTAAAAAAGACTGTCACATGTTGGCTTCAGGCTTGGCTCAATCCAGGTGCTCAAACAATGTCAGGAATCTATTTCTTTCCATTTTCATCCCTGCTCTCTTTTGTGTTGGCTTCATCAGCTGTCAAGCTCTCCAGAGTGTAGACAGTTCCGTTCCTCAATATTGGCAATTCTAACAGAAGTCCTAGGATTAAGTCTCATTAGCTGTGCTGAGATATGTGTTCATGGTTGAAATGGGCAGAAAGATGGAATACACTGATTCGGCCAGCCTTGGTTATGTCCCCAATTCTAAAGTTGGCCCCCCTCAAGCTAAATGGATGTGAATGAGACAACAGCTCCCCAAAGGAAAATCAGAAGAAAAATGAATGGGTGAAGGAAAAGAAAACCCACTACAGCAACACTAAGTCATTAAGGTTTATGCAAGTACAGTGTTCACAAATTAAAAATAGAAAGTTACTATAATTTATTGGGCACTGCATTTTAGTACTCTCCCTAGAAGCCTGCATATGATACATCACAGCATTGTGCATAAGTATGCACCAATAGTATGAATTTCCACAATTTCCTGGAGGAACATTTTGTCCTCGTGTTATCTTGAATTGGCCATGGTTTTCAACTGCTGTTCTTTTTGCCTAGCTAATGATAAATTGCTGTTTAGCTCGTTGTTAGCAATTTGATTTGTTGTGGGTTGTTTGGCAAATCCTGCAGTGTTTAATAATACTCATTTGCATCAGCAGTATTTTGGGTCTATAATTGTTCAATAAATAGACTTTAAGTCATGTAGGCATTGGGCGAAAATAGGAATCATCTGTACTCTTATTGCTAAAGCAGATGTGCCCACAATTCCCCAACTTTTAAATGCTTTTACGATAACATTCCATTTGTAATCACCTAATTGTCTTTCCTCTGGAAAATAGGAACAGGTGGGGGTCTTGATTCCCTCCTAACTGTGCTGGGGACAAAAAGGATTTTTAGAGCTGACAGCTTCAAGGATTTTACATAAGGCCACTTTTAATACATTGGAAAGTTTATGTAGTAGAAAGTATCAGAGTATACATTTTTAAATCGGTCTTAAATTGTGGAGGTTCTTGAAAACTTAATCTAAAACAAAAGTTGGCAAATTTCTTCTACAAAGGACCAGATAAATGTTTGAGGCTTTGTATGCTATATGACCTCTGTCATTATGACTCAACTCTGAGATTATATCACAGAAACAGCCATAGGCAATACACATGTGAATGGGCATGGCAGTGGTCCAAGAAAACTTTAATTACAAAAATAAGCAGTAGCCAAATTTGACCCAAGGGCCCTAGTTTGTCAACCCCTGGTCTAGGAGTTTGAATTTCCTTCTAATGAACCACTGAGAATGTTACAGATATAAATTTTAGTCCCCAACTTAAATACTTACGAGATAGAACCTTAGCTTTCTGTAACTGAATTTCACTGGTAGTTTAAATCCCTGGGGTGATGGAAACTTCATCTCAGCCAATTTAGTGTGCTTCTGTACTTTTCCTCGGTGACTTGCTGCTTCATCCCTAGGGCTTGGCTAGTGCATAGGATCTGGGAGGCAGAAGGGTAGGATAAGTTATTCTCTCTCCATGATATAGCCACCGAGGTATTTATTCCTCACCCTTGTGATTCTTGGTCATTGGCTGCTATGGGTTGAATTATATCATCCCCCAAAAATATATGTTTGAGTTCTAACCTCTAATACCTCCAAATATGACCTTCTTAGAGTGGTCACAGATGTAATTAGTTAAGATGCGGTTATACTAGCATAGGGTATGCCCTTAATCCAAAATAACAAGTGTCCTTTAAAAAAAAGAAGAGGAGGCCAGGCTCAGTGGCTCACAACTGTAATCCCAGCCCTTTGGAAGGATGAGGCAGAAGGATAATTTGAGGCCAGGAATTTGAGACCAACCTGTGCAAGAGTGAGACTCTGTCTCTACAAAAAAAGTAGAAAAATTAGCCAAGTGTCCTGGCATGTGTAGTTCCAGATACTTGGGAGGCTGAGACAGGAGGATTGCTTGAGCCTAGGAGCTATGATGAGGCTACTCTACTCTAGTGCAGGTGGCAGTGAGACCTTGTCTCCAACAAAAAAAAAAAAGAAGAAGAAGAAAAGACACAGATATACAAGGGGAAAACACCAAAATCCAAGTAACAGCAAGATAGAGATTGAAGTGCTTCTGCAAACTAAGGAGCACCAACATGGACAAACCATCAAAAACTAGGAAGAGGCAAAGGAGGAATCTTCCCTACAGGTTTTAGGAAACATGGCCATGCAACATCTTGATTTCAGGCTTGACCATGCAACATCTTGATTTCAGGCTTCTAGCCTCCAGAATTCTGAGGTAATAAATTTTTTTGTTCTGAGCACACAATCTGTGTTATTTATTTATGGCAGCCCCTAGAAATCAACACATTGGCCAATGCTAGTCATTGCTAGATCCACTCTTGCTCTCACCTCTTCAGAGCCACCAGATATCTGAGCCACAATCCTGTCCTGAGTCCATTTCCTTCTCCTTCCAAAGTAATAAATAGCATAGTATCCAGAAACACAGCTGCCTAGCTTGAAGTCTCCCAGCCTCCTTTGCAGTTAGGTGGAGTCACATAACTGAGTTCTCACACAGGAGGATATGAGGAAGTGACGTGTTTTACATCCTGGTTTGAATATTATGACATCACAAACACTTCCTGAATAGTCTCTTCCCCCTTCCTGTTGGCTACAAGTGAGACTTAGTGATGATCTAGCATTGACCACATAGACAAACCAATGCTGCATAAAGGACAGGGGGCTGCACATTGGAATCTCCTGGGAAATTTTTCAAACTCATACCCATCCCCCACCCTAGAACAAATTAAATCAGAATCTCAGGGTGAGGCCCAAGCACCAATATTTTATTTTTGAGACAGGGTCTTTTTCTGTCACCCTGCCTAGAGAACAATGGTTTCATGCTAGCTCATTGCAACCTCAGACTCCTGGGCTCAAGCAGTTGTCCTACTCACCCTCTCAAATAACTGGGACTACAGGTATGCATCATGCTGGCTAATTTTTCTAATTTTTTTTCTGAGTCTCACTATGTCACCCTCAGTAGACTGCCAAGGCATCATAGCTCACAGTAACTTCAAACACTTAGGCTTAAGCAATTCTCTTGCCTCAGCCTTCCAAGTAGCTGGGATGACAGGTGCCCATGACAATGCTTGGCTAACTTAGAGATGAGGTGTTGCTCTGGCTCAGACTGGTCTAGAACCTGTGAGCTCAGGCAATTCACTTGCCTCAGCCTCCAGAGTGCTAGGATTACAGGCATGAGCCACTGCGTCAGGCCCTAATTTTTCTAATTTTTAAAGAGATGGGGTCTTGCTCTTTCTCAGACTGGTCTTGAACTCCTGGCCTCAAGCAATCTGCCTGCCATGGTGCTAGGATTACAGCTGTGAGCCCCTCCACCCAACCTCCAATATTTTTATGTCGTGCCCAGCTCAAGTGATCCCCCACATAAATCACCGAGAGACCAAATCTGATGCAAAAGCAAGAGGTTTATTTACAAGCCCGGGCTTGGGGGCCTCTCACACCTGGCGCAGCAGGAAAACAGAGAAGCCCACAGCCTGGAAAAGGAGGGGGTTTTTAAGGGTAGAGAAAGGAAAAAGTGAGGGGTTGTGGGGTGAGCTGATAGAGGTTTAGGGGACTGAGTAATACTTGTCCTTGGCTGGTCTGGGAAGGAGCTGCTATCACTCAGGGCAGACACAAGGACGAGGGGCGGGGGAGGGAGTAAGTTACTTAACGCTTTCGGTATGCATGCTTTTGCAAAATGAAGGCTGAGGAACAAGATGGAGTTAGTTTTAATAAAATGGAGTCAGCTTGGTCTTTACATTTATATAGCTTTCCAGGTGGTTCCAATGTGTGACTAAGTTGAAAACAAGTGTCTCAAAAGAGAACATAACAAGAAGAGGTGACTGGGAACCCAAGTGACCTCTATGAACTGCCTTGCCAAACTGGACCATTGGTATTGGACAAGGGACTCTGGCTTTCCAAGAAAACAGATCACTCACGTTTATAACATTAACTTCCAGAACAAGATAAACTCAAAAAATTGCATGCTAGGTTAGCCACAATGGAGATGGAGGTTTCTGACAGAGCAGGATTTTATTTAAAAGGTCTAGAAGAACTCTTTGTTTGTTTGTTTGTTTTTCTCTTTTCTTACCACCTCATTCAGCTCCAACAGGACCTGGAAGAACTTTTAATACCTCCTGACCATTTCATTCTTCCTCTATTTCCTGGAGTCTCCATTCCTATGCCCTATCTACCTCCACTGATTTTCAAATATGTCATCCGATTTTCATTCCTTGAAATAACATTTATTGCTCAGGCATAGTACTGAGCACTTTCCACTTACTAATGAATTTAATTCTCATGCAATGAAGTGAGGTGAGCATTGTTATCACCACATTGTACAGATAAGAATTCTGAGACTCTCCTACAACTTTTAGCAGTGGATTAAAAAAAAAAAAAAAAAAAAACAAGAAAAGAAAAGAGAGACTTAAAAATACAACCTAAGTAAACAAATTCTACCTGGGTCACGGTCAGTGCGTTTAGTCAGGTATACCATACTCTATTCCTTAGGAATTTTATTAACAACTTTTGTTAAAATGTCACATTTTATATGTTCAATATGCCTTCAAAAATGTTGTATGCAGGATATACATGTATTAAGTATGGAAATCAATGAATTTAAGACTTGTAAAGACCATATAGGTCATTTTTTATTTGGTTCCTTTGTTTTAAATATGAGAAAACTGAGATTGCATTGACCTATGTATCATCCATTTAGTAGCAAAAAGGTTCATCCTTACTGGGACCCATGGCCAAACACTGTTCTAGGCCCCTTGCAAGTATTTCCTTATGAAACCCCTAGACATCCTTACGATGTTGGCATCATTAGTTACCCCATGTTATGCAAGGGAAGTCCGAGACATAGAAAAGCTAAGCTCACATTTCTAGTGAGTAGTAGATAAAAGATTCAAAACTAAGCTGAGGATATAATAAAAAGTTACCAAACCCATGACAAGCTGATTTGACCAAAACACAGAAGAAATAATCAACAGGAGATTTAAATCCTCTTCTAAGGTGTGCAGGTACTGGAATTGTCAGATACAAAAAAAGAGTAGCCATTGGTGAAATGACTGAAGAAATTAAGGATGTAGTCACAAAGGTGATCACACGAGAAACTCTGGGGAATAAATAGATGCTTTTTAATAGAACTTATAAAAATGAAAAATGTAATTGCTGAATTAAAATTCATCTAATAAAAAGCAGATTAAACACAACTCTAAAAAGAAATGAGTAAACTGGAAGACATACCTGAAAAAATAACCCTGACTATAACAACAACAGACAAGAGACATAAAATATGAGACGGTAACAGAGTTAATGAGTAAGATGCTTAAATTCAAAACATTTAATCAAAGGCACAGAAAAATCAAGTAGAGAAAATAGAGGAGGGGCAAAATCTAAACAGATACAAACTGCAAATTTTCTAAACTGATGACAAACTTAAGTCCACAGATTCAAGAGCATTGTATAGCCCAAGCAGGATAAATAAAAATAAATATATGTGTAGATACTTCTTGGTGAAACTCCAAACACCAAAGACAGAAAATCTTTAAAGCAGCCAACAAGGAAGTACACATCATCTACAAGAGAATGACAATTTTATTTATTTCTTAGACATTTCAATGAATGCAAGGAATGACAATTTCAACACAGGTGACCCTCTAGTAGTAATAGGGGAAGACAAAAGGCATTGAAATGATATCTTCACAGAGGTGGAGCAAAATCCATTCTCCCCTAAAGACCTTTGGCAGCTTTGATGCTGTGAGGGATGAGGAAGGTCACCATGGAGGACCACTGGGCCATGACAGCATAAAGAGCAAGCCACCCATGGAAAGCCCTGAAAGTAGAGAAGGCAGCAAGATGGCTGCCTGGGACTTTAACAGCAGTAAACCTGTTGTGAACAAACTTTTTCCTGAACACAAATGAAATATCCCCTCAGAATGAGTTATTGAAATTCAGGCATTAATGTTCATGGGGCCTTATTTGTATTCACAGTCTAATTGGGACTGGACTTTTTGGCTGCTAAGCTCTTCTAACTGACCAATAAACTCTACATTTTGTTTATAAACTCTGACCCATGTTAAAAACTGAATCCGTTTTTCTAAAATATACTCTAATGCCCAGGTAGTAATTGAATGTATTAGCGTATAAGCAAGATTCTGAAACAAAGACCTCGAGATATTGTAGAAATTAATATCTTGACTCAAGAAAATAACAGCTCAAATAACAAGTTTAATTCTTTTGCACATGAGTCCCAAAGAAGGTTGATGATTCCACAGAGGTCCCACACAGTCAATGAACTGTGACTCCATTGCACAAGATCATTGAAGGACCCAGCTTTCTATCTCATTGCTCTACCGTCTCCTGAGAATGTTTTGATCCACATGCCCAACCTGGCTCACCACCATGTCCTTATTCCATTATCAAGAAGGGAGAAAGGGGCTGGGTATGGTGGCTCATGCCTGTAACCCCAGCACTTTGGGAGGCCAAGGTAAGAGGATCACTTGAGCCTAGCAGTTCCACAACAGCCTGAGCAACATAGCAAGACCCTTGTCTCTACAAAAAAAGTTTTAAAAAAATTATCCAGGCTCAGCGCCTGTGGCTCAACAGGCTAAGGCACCAGCCACGTACACCTGAGCTGGTGGGGTCGAATCCAGCCCAGGACCGCCAAACAACAATGATGGCTGCAACCAAAAAATGGCCGGGCATTGTGGCGGGTGCCTGTGGTCCCAGCTACTTGGGAGGCGGACGCAAGAGACTTGCTTGAGCCCAGGAATTGGAGGTTGCTATGAGCTGTGATTGTCACAGCACTTTATCCAGGGTGGCAGCTTCAGGCTCTGCCTCAAAAAAAAAAAATACATTAAAAAAAATTATTCAGTCATGGTGATACTCACCTATAGTCCCACCTATCCAGGAGGCTGAGAAGGATCGCTTGAGCCGAAGAGTTTGAGGTTAAAGTAAGCTATTATCATGCCACTGTACTCTACCCTTGGCAACAGAGTAAGATCCTGTCTCCAAAATTAATTAATTATCAATTTTAAAATATAAAAACAAGAAAGGGGAAATAGAAAAAGTGGAAGAAAGCATTTTCTTCTTTTAAGGAAGCAATACAGAAGTTACATTATTGTTTCTACTCATATTCCATTGCTGGGACCTTGATCACATGGCCTTATGTAGCTGCAAGAGAAGCTAGGAAGTACAGCCTCCAAAGGAGTAACCATATGCCCTGCCAATACTCAAGGGAGTTCTATTGCCAAAAGTATGAAAGTGAGAGAGATTCCTGGGATACATGACAGTGCCTGCCCTTGAGGGCAGGAAATAGATCACGCTGAGACTAACTCAAAATTGTTCTCAAATAATAGTAATAATAATAATAATAGTTAACATTTACTTATGATGAGCCCCACTCCATTCTAAGTACTTTACTTGAATTAACTCATTTAATCCTCAACTCCATGAGATAGTTATTATAATTAAAAACATTTTGTAAATGGAAAAATAAAGACATAGAAAGGCTAATTAATATGATGCATATCTACCAAGTGGTACAACCAGAGTTTAAAACTTTTTAGCCAAAGTGATAAGAAAATTCACTTCTAAACAGTGAATTTGCATGCACCTATAAAGTGATTATTTGTGGGAATGGAAGGGACATTTGTAGGACTGTGAACAAGAAAGCTAGCAAATCAACTGATTTCCAGTTTAGTACAAAGAATCAAACTGTTTACCAACTAGAGAAAAAACATCCACCTCCCTGCTTCATCTCTAAAAGCAAGTACTTTGAGAACATAATCCATTTGCCCCTGAGATGAAGTCAGAGCAATTTCAATCTCAGGATTTAATCTTTTTGCCAAATGTGGGCTCACTTACTAGCCCCCTTGGCTAGAAATCTTCAGAATCCAGACAATGTTCCTTTCTGGTCCCTAATGTACAGATACTAAGAGCAAACATTGATCCCCTGGGAATCTGGAAAAGATCCTCCCCCCCCCCCATTTTTTTTTTGTTTTTGCCTTCAAGATACTTTGGGAATTAAGATCATTAAAGACTAATAACAGCTGTTAGGTACTTAGCAAATGTAGCTAATCAGCCTCCCACACATAGGGAAGTGTCTAAATACACCCCTGCTGCTGAGTCCGAGTCCCAGTCCCAGCTGCAGTGCTAGCAGTTCCCCAACCAGGTAATTAGAAAGAACAGGATAATCACATCAGTTAAACAGCAGAGGCAGTGATGTATCACCTGTCCACTAGCTGTGTGGCAGGATCAAGGCTGAAAGTACCTCCAGACTGAGAAATAATCTAGTAAAAATGATACATCAGAGAAGCTAAAATTCACCGAGCCAGCCTGTTAGCAGCACCTGACCCAGGAGCAGGGGAGACTTCTAGAGTGGGCACAGAGACGCCCAGCTGGTGACGACATCTCCCAGCCTCTCTTGGTGCTGCGGGTAGCCTGATGGTGAGGTCTTACCAATGAAATGTGAGCCAAAGTGATGAGTTGCTGGCCCAAGAACTGGAATGTTGATGTTCCTGGGACACAGCCACAGGACAGTGCCCTAAATAATAACAGAGCAACAGAAGAGAAGAAACAGTATCCCCAAAAGACTGCATGGGGAACAACTCTGCCCCGCCAAGCTAGGTGGCTCATGGCCAACTATTATGTGAAAGAGAAGTAGTCATCTGCCCCCCACAAACCACTGCCGTTGGGGGGCATCTTTGCTGTAGCTTCATAACCCTTGCCCTTATATAGACTAGTTCACTTAATCTTTACTACAACCCCATAAATTGGTGACTATTATTATTCCCATTTCACAAATAAGATAACTGAGACTCAGAGAATCTTAAATATTTTGCCCACAAAGCCTACAAGTAGTGCAAACAGAATTGAAAGCCAAGTTGAAACTTAATGTTCCAAAGCCTAGGGACAAAGTTTTGATTAAGAAGATCCTGGAGAGAGACTGAAATTCTGCATTTGTAGAATGTTCCCAGGTAAGGCTGGTGCCATTAGGCCACAAATCAAAATTTTAGGAATAAGGGTTTAAACCGATCCACTCCCTTGCCTCTCCTGAGAGTCAAAAACTAACTGCCCAGATTACCAAGTTATAGTCTCCATTCTTCAAATGACAATGAATACCTTCCTAAAACTTTCCCCCTTCTGTACTCTTCCCTTCTCCTAGAAATTAGTTGGATTCAAATATTCAGTCTTTTATAATGGGCAAATTCTCTTGCAAGCCTCAGGTTTCACTTGGGAAAGTGTCACACTTCCAAAGAGCATTTACCATAAAATGGTGAAATTTGATGCTTCTTTCTGGAGATCTTGTGACAGCTGTCTCACCCTCTGTCTTTTCTTACTCTAGCTCTGTAACCCAAAATAGCATTCATTGAGGCTGATTGGGAAAGGTGACATGTCATTCTGTGCTCATTTCAACAGGAAACATCGACTACATTAAGGTAGCAACACCCTCAGCCTGGAGGGATATTTTAATCAATAGCCAAAACCATTTCAGCACACAGAAAACACTTGGGGAACCAGTGTAACATGGTTTCTTGTACCCTCAATGAATCCCCAACAATAAAAAAAAAAGAAAAGAAAAGAAAACACTTGGGGGATATGTATCCTTCTTGCAAGCCCACTTCAGCCTGAAAAATTGTCACATTCTAAAAGTAAGCTAAATTTAGTTCACAAAAGGGAAAAGCAAATGACCAGCAAGAATATGAATAATTTTTAACATTACTGGTAAAGAAGTGAAGTTGAAATAAGGTACCATTCTTTGCTTCAAAAATTGGCAAAAACTAAACACCCATGGCTCAGTGCCGTAGCACAATGGTTATGGCACCAGCCACATACACCAAGGGTGGCAGGTTCAAACCAATCCAGGCCAGCTAAACAACAATGACAACAGCAACAAAAAATAGCCAGCATTGTGGCAGGCAGCTGCAATCCCAGCTACTTGGGAGGCTGAGACAAGAGAATCACTTAAGCCCAAGAGTTTGAGTTTGCTGTGAGTTGTGACACCACAGCACTCTACCGAGGGTGACATAGTGAGACTTTGTCTCAAAAAAAAAAAAAGAAAAGAAAAGACTAAACACCCAGTGCTGTTGTTGATGAGGGGAAATTGGCAGTCTAACTTATTGTGAAGGAAATTGGTATTGGGACTCGTGGTGACAGGGGACTGTATCCTAATTCAAAATAGTACAATCAAAAAAGGAACAGGGGAAGGGGATCTATCCATTGGTGACTCTGGGATATCCAGTGATTAAATTGTTTATTTGATATTTATTGGTCATTTTTTCTTTTCTTTTTTTTATTTTGAGACAGAGTCTCACCATGTCATGGTCAGTAGAGTGCCGTGGAATCACAGCTCACAGCAATCTCAAACTCTTGGGCTTAAGAAATTCTGTTGCTTCAGCCTCCCAAATAGCTGGGACTACAAGTGCCCGCCACAACACCCAGCCCTTGTTGTTGTTGTCATTGTCGTTTGGCAGGCTGGGCTCGAACCCACCAGCCCCCGTGTATGTGGCCAGTGCCCTAACTGCTGAGCTAAATGAGGATGTAATATCGGGTGAAGTCCCAAACTCAGACTGATTCAGTAGGGAGTCCTGAGGCATAAATTCTATCACAGAGATAGGCCTCAGCTACAGGCCCTGAGCCTACTGGTCACCTTTTCATCTTTGTTTTCTGAAGAACCAGGTTGAGTCCTTTGACCCTTTATTATTTAGTCATCTATCTGGCTTATTAATTTGTGGGAATTCTTTATATATGTATTCTCAGCACAAGTCCTTGGAGGCTTCAACATATGAACTGGTGGGGTGCACAAACATTTATCCATAACAGATGCCTAAACCTATCAGCAATTGGTGTGCAGGAAGGCTCAGAGAGATAAACTGCCAGGCACTCCTGGCCCTCCATAGGTGCAAGGTGACTCCAGTGCCCACGAGCTTGCAGTCTGAACAGGAAGCAGGTAAGCATGAAGAAATGGGGGATGGCCATGCCAAGGTGGTATCAGAGTCTGGGTGCAGCTGCCAACACTGCCTGCTACTCTGATGCTACATCAATGAAAAACAGCTTATAAATTTGTCATAACAGGGAAAGTAAATTTCAATCACACATCTGCATATTTCTCTCCATGCCAGCCTGCAGAAGTCTTCTCCCAGGGTTAAACATTTCCACTGGCTTATCTCTCATAGCCTGGCAATTTGACCAAACAAATTTTGGGGTTTTCACAAAATCTATAATGGTGAATGCAGGGCTTTGAATTTCCCTCATTGAGATGGTTCCAAAGCACTGCCAAGCCCTGTTTGATGTCCCTGTCAAATTGCTCTGAGAATGAGCAAAAAGCTGAGAAACTTGTGCCCACAGCCTAATCAAGCATTTATCTTAAAAGCACTTGCCTTGAAAGCCAGCCAACTTTTGGTGCGATAGAAAATAATCCATTTTCTGTTTCTATTTCTTGACCAATCCTCTTGAACAGCCCGTGACTCAAGACCCGGGTTCTGAGGAAGTTGGTGCAGCTGCAATGAGACGCCCAGCGGTGAGCTGGCATCTCTGACAACGGTGTGTGCCCACAGAGAGGCTGTGACGCAGAAGGGCAGGTGGCACTCCATTATCTCCCAAAGCGGCCAAGCCAGGTGGGTGCCAAGCATCACAGGTGGTCCTGAGCTGGAAGACGGACACTTTTCTTCTAGTTGAAGTAGTGTTTGGCACAGAAATTGTTCAGCCTGATATTGACAGCCTGACGGTTTCCAAAGTGAGGTCAGAAGATGGAAATTCTCCTCTGCTGGTGTCAGCGGGAACAGAATAGGTGGGCAATTGTTCTTCGTGCTCAGAAACACCTGCGGTTCCATCCGTTGCACACTGAAGGACTTGAAGAGCTGCCAACTCCCCACGACCTGCTTTGAAATATTAAAAGAACCATTAGAAATTCTAGGTAAAGGGGAGAGCAGAGAGAGAAAGAATGAGGGAGGGGTGGGGAAAGGAAGAGCAGAGAGAGGGAAGGAGCGAGGGGGGTGGGGTCTTGGTGCGTGCCACCCCTTTTGGGGGCAAAACACGATTGTAAGAGGGACTTTACCTAACAAATGCAATCAGTGTAACCTGGTTTCTTGTACCCTCAATGAATCCCCTGACAAGAAAAAAAAAAAAAGAAAGAAAGAAATTCTACGTAGATGGCAAAGGCACTTCTTTTTCTTTCCCTACATCAAATCACAAACCAACTCAACCATTTCTAGGACACTCAGCTCTGCCTGAATCCTATTTCCTCAAGACAAAAGCTTATGGGAGTAATTCCACCTCTTTGTTAAGATTTTTTGATTTTTAGAAACAGTGTCTTGCTCTGTCACCCAGGTTAGAGTGCAGTGGCACAATCATAACTCACTGCAGCCTCCAACTCCTGGACTCAAACCATCCTCCTTCCTCAGCTCCCGAGTAGCTAGGACTACAGGTGCACACCACCATGCCAGCTAATCAGCTAATTTTTTTTAAAGTTTTTTATAGAGACAGGATCTTATTATGCTTCCCAGGGTAGTCTAGCACTCCTAATCTCAAGTGATTCTCTTGCCTGGGCCTCCCAAAGTGCTGAGATTATAGGCATGAACCATGTGCATGGCCGAAGAGTGCTTTCTTCACACACAAACACGTTTGAATTGGATAGATTTGGGATTCACAGTCTACTTTAAGTCTTAATTTGCATTCCCCTAGAAGCCAACCCTGAGACAAGGATTTAAGGATAAGTAGACTATCTAGGAAATAGCCCCAGGAAGCACCCATAGAGAATAAGTAAGTAAGCAAAAGAGAAGGCAGCCCGTAAAGGACTCATCAGTAAGTAGTGATTACCACTGTGGGGAACAAGGACTCAATCTCTCAGGGGGAGTCTGTGAGCCAGTGTATAACAGGCACCTGACAGTTATCCCACCTGAACAGTGAGAGGGATAGGTATTGATCCGTGATTTCTGTCAGTCATTAGTAGAAGACTCCTCTCGGAAGACTTTAATTCCCCAGACTTTAATTCTGGTTGCCACAATGAGGCAAAACAGACTCTGACTACAAGAGAAAGCCCCTAGGCAAAGAGAGAAAGATTCTGGGAGCAGCTCTGAGGAGCTAGAAGTAGGGTGAGAGGACAGTTGTGACTTCAAATTCCTGAGAATGAGATTCTTCCCATATAAGCAGCACTAAGCTTTTGTGATCCAGCAATAGATACTAAAGCCAAACCCCAAAGCTCCATGGACCAAGTAGGGTTAACTTACAGAGAAAAAAAGAAAGCCACGGATAGTGACTCAGGCTTATAATACTGGCACTTTGGGAAGTCAAGGCAGGAGGATCACTGGAGGACAGGATTTTAAGACCAGCCTGAGCAAATGTCATAGCAAGACCTGTTTCTATAAAAAATAGAAAAATTAGGTGGGTTTGGTGGCAGGTGCCTGTAGTCCCAGCTACCTGGGAGGCTGAGGCAGGAGGATCAATAGAGCCCAAGAGTTTGAGGTTACAGTGAGCTGTGATCATGCCACTGCCCTCTAACCAGGCACACAGAGGGAGACACTGTCAGAGAGAGAGAGACTTTTTAAAATGTTTTAATTGAAGTAAAAATAAACACATAAATTGTACCATCTTAACCATGTTTAAGTGTACAATTCAGTAGTACTAAGTATATTCACATTGTGGTGCAATCAATGTCCAGAACTTTCTCATCTTCCCAAACTGAAACAGACTAAACACTAACTCCCCATTCCCCTGCCCCAGCTCCCAGCAGCCACCATTCTACTTTCTGTCTCTATGAATGTGACAACTGTTGGTACCTCACATAAATAGGTACCAAGGTTCTGACTTATTTTACTTAGCATAACATCCTCAAAGTTCATCTTTGTTGTGGCATATGACAGAATTTCCTTCCTTTTAAAGGCTGAATAATATTCATTGTATGTGTATACTCCATTTTATTTATCCATTCATCCATCAGTGGACATTCTAGTTACTTCTTGGCTGTTGTGAATAATCTTGCTATTCACATTTTGTGCAAGTATCTTCTGGAGAACCTGCTTTTAATTCTTTTGGATATATTCACAGAGTAGAATTGCTGGGAGGGGAGGATCCCTTCTAAAGCAGAAAGAGAATCAATAGAAGAAATTAAATGTTTGCAAATTCCTTTAAAAGCTGCAAAAAAAAAAATGAGCTCTAGGCTCAATCTCCTGGAATGGATTTCATCTCAACTGGACTAACCCACCAGAGAGCACTCTAGAAGACGAGAAGGCTGCTGTATATTTGCTCTGTGTTCACCCAAATTCATTTCCCTTGTCTTAGATGAACAGCTGAACTCTATTTCCCATCCTTCCTTGCAGTTAGAAATGTCAGCAGAAGCTAGACATGTATCACTCCTAGCATGGTCACTTCCAGGCATGGCACTTTCCTGGGGGCCTCCATGCTCTCTAATTCTTCATCTCTATCCAATAGAAGCTAAGTTTCAGTGGCTTGGCTGTAATGGAAACACAAGAGGGAAAAACCCTGGATCCCTAAAATAACAGGTTGATGGCCATGAAGACTCACCTCTGGGATTTATAGGAAGTATAATTTAAAAAGCACCCCAGCTGCTAGCTCTGAAGTCCAACACCTTACCGGATGGGAGCCTGTGCTTCCCATAGGCTGCTCCTTACCAATACCTGAACAGGGCAAGGACATTGAATCAGGCAAGATCCTGAGTGATGCAGGACCCTTCAAGGACAAGCCACTTTGGATCAATGTCCTGGCCAAAGTCGCTCAGAACTTCCTGCAGTCTAAGATGCTTCCATCCCACCTTCCTTCCCTCTCTCCATTACTTTCTTCCCTCTGTGCACTGTCAACAGCTCTCCCAGCCACCTTGGTTCCATCTCCATCCCCCCCATGCCAGCATGGCCTCTAACAAATCTTAGCTAATCTGGTCTTGACTTCTGCTTCCTGGAAACCCCAGATTCACCTGCATGGGAAACCAATTGTCAAACATCTCGTGGAACTTCACATAAGCAAAATGTTCCTCCTGTTGTCTTAAAACATCTTGAGGCTATGGGGTTTATCTGCTACAGTAACAGTCGTTACCTTCATTAATACAGGAGGGAATCAGGGGTTTCACTACCCAAAAGGTTAAGTTCAAAACCACAACTCCAGGGTTGTGATTCAAGGATCAAGAAGCTGGTGATGCAGCTGTTAAAACTTGTCTTGAAATTCACAAAGCTAAGGAGTGGAAATTGAAATTCTGCTATATAGGCTCGGCACCTGTGGCTCAATGGGCTAAGGCACCAGCCACGTACACCTAAGCTGGTGGGTTCGAATCCAGCCTGGGCCTGCCAAACAAAAAATGGCCGGGCGTTGTGGCGGGCACCTGTAGTCCCAGCTACTTGGGAGGCAGAGGCAAGAGACTCGCTTGAGCCCAGGAATTGGAGGTTGCTATGAGCTGTGATGCCATGGCACTCTA
>CAUYON010013376.1:0-24987 GCA_963573935.1 Arctocebus calabarensis
AATGTCTTTATATAGTGATCAAGAAAATGCCATGAAGGCTATCTGTAACAGTACGATCAAAATATTTCTGAATGTATATGAATCGTGCCCTATGATTGCACCAATGTACAGAATTATGATTCAATAAAATTATAAAAAAAAAGCCCTACTGATGCCAAATTGAAGAAACAATGTCATTTTTATCTGTAATGTTCTCAAGCCCCTCTTTGAGAGCTTTCATATTACTCTAATTGTGCCAGCTATACCAGAAAAATGTGCAGTAATAACACCTTTTAAATTCCAAAAATTTATATTTGGTGATTCTGTAGTCTCTGTTTAACTAAAATGCTTCATATTGTTGTATCCAATAATTACAAACATTACTCATGTTCTCATGATATAAAGACTACTGAAATTGAAATAATATTTTCATAATATATTTGGAGCAAAGAGTAGATAATAAATTCCAATTTAGGAGTAAATTCCAATTGAAGAGCAAATAGGTATACCCTTTAATACATCTGTCATACCCTCATTACGTTTGAAAGAAAGTCCTCTGAAATACTTCTCTGTTCCATTTTTAGCTTTAACTCATGTAGAGATGTCAGTTTTAAGGTAAGCTTTTTTGCAACATGAGGATTAGTGATAGACGAACTTTGTTGAAACTAACATTATACTAAAATTAAGATACTTTTGATTACAATATTTAGAGCTATAAAAACAGAATTAAAACATTTTACTTGTTACTATAAGCAAGCTATATGTACCTAGAGGCGCAACTTATATACAGAATTAACGTGTTTTAATCCAATTCGATTTAATTCCCAAATGTATTTATTTAACAGAGCTTGTGTACCTAGAAATGTTAAAGGCAATTAGGAGGATATAAGTAAACATAAATCACACTCTTTTATCTTAGGAATATGTTAGTCTTGAGACATTAGTCAGCTGTCTATAAGAATAGTGGTAACCAAGTATTAAAGGTACATTTATTTAATTACAGCCTGTTTAAGAATAGTTAGTGACAGTAGAATATTGGGTAAATGTTAATTTATTACCTTAGAATCCCATCAAAAATACTGGCTGGTATTTGTGGGAATGTAGATTTTGTATCAGTGTGCAGGAGAACTTTACTAAAGTATAAACTGTATAAAAATGAGCTTTAGAATTTGGGGGCATCCTTATCCTTTGAGTCTTCCAGCAGAGAGGTAATTGACTAATTTTATGTGATAAATGCAATGCAACCAGTCCTGTGCCTAGAGTGATAAAAGGTGTTTACTGAAGCCTAGTTCCTTTGATAACCAACATCTATTAGTCTAAGAAAAAAAATGGAGGCTCTGCCCAGGCAAACTGAAGACTAACAAAAAAGGCAATAATTTATGTTTTTAGTAGGCATTCCTGTGGGAATCACTGTGAAGAATATAAAATTTGAAACTGGCCTCGCTACGCTGGCAAGCTTTGAAATGATTGAAGGTTGCTTGTCCAAAGTGGCAAATGTAAGGATGAAGGGAGTTAGTTTAAAATGTAAATAAACTGAATGTAAGTACCTATTTTTTGTACTTATCAAATTATATTTTTATTATCTGACAAAAAGGAAATGAAATTCAATGACATTTCATAACAACTTCCACAGCATGGACACATCTGCTGGCTTCTTGCACACGAGATAAAATAATTATTAAGTTTCTCTGCAACTACCTCTATCATTCACAAGATTCGCTGACATCTTAAGCACTCTGTTTAGTTAGACACAATAATGACTTTGTTGACACCTGTCTTTAATTTGCATGATGACAGATAATTCTCAGAGACAATAAGTTCTGCAAAGGGCAGTCATCCTTGAATTTTAAGATGTGTGAAGAACCATTTGGCTTAAAGAAAACAGAAGAAAAGTTTCCAAATAGAGGCCTGTAAGAAAAGGGAGGGTTGGGAAAGTTGTAACCTTTAAAGCCTGGTTTCCCCTGAAATGGCAGGTTCATCTTTATAAACCAAGACCAATATCTGTGTTTTATCCTTTCAACCTATGTTTCTTGTCTTCTTTCTATCATCAACACTTTGGAGCAATACCTCACCCTAACATCAGAACATAGGAGGTGGCCTGTATTATTTGTCCTCACCCCGTTCTTTTAAGTCCAGAGAACAAAGAATTTCTTTATTGCATCTTAATATCTCACCTGTGATTAGACCAAACTGCCCCAGGGAGATAGTGGTACTTCATTCTGCTCCAAAATTCTGAACCTTGGAACATAAATGAGTTTCCCCAAAATCAGCATAGAGAAAATGGAAAAAAGCATTGGAAATGAAGAAGCAAAATGTAAGTAAGCTTAAGAGAAGTATGATGAGATAGCATGTTATACTGAAGAAATGGCAAGGATTTCAGTGTGGGTAGATGGATTATAAGCTGCAATGTTGGATTACGGAGAGAATAAATAAAGGGATGAGAAAGAACCGGAGAAGTACTATAACAAGAGTTGTGTTTTTGAAAAGTATTTTTGGCATAGATATTGATGATAAACTAGAGGGGAAAGATTTAGAAACAGGAAGAATGCCGGGAGACTACTAAGTTACTGCCTAGAGTGAGATGCTGAAATTCTTAACTATAACAGTGGTCATAGTAATGAAGAGTAACAGGATGGACTCAAGAAATGCTTAACCAGGGTGGTACCTGTAGCTCAAGGAGTAGGGTGCCCGCCCCATATGCCAGAGGTGGCAGGTTCAAACCCGGCCCTGGCCTAAAAGAAAAAAAAAAACTGCAGAAAGAAATGTCTAACCTTTAGGACTGGCAAATATTTTAAAGATATTTATTTTCCCACTGTCATTAAGGCAAAAGAAGAGATTTTCCTCTCAACAAGATTCCCAAGACAAGCTTTCTGGATTAGTTAGTACATGAAATGAACACTCAAAAAAGTGTTTATAGATTAAACGATTATCATATTTTAATTTAAGTAATGGTAACAATATTTACAGTTTTGGATACCAATTGTAAAATTTCCTGAGAACTGATATTAAACCAGCTTTTATCCAAACCATACAAAACATTTTAACAAATGCTTTAAAAAACGTGAAGTTAACTTTTCACCACTTGACTATTAAATGTATTCTAATAGTAGTTAAACAATAGGATTACATTCTAAAAGTACGATAATGTGAAGAGGAAGAATTCAAATCTTAAGTATTTAGTGTTTTTACTGTTCAAAGAATTGTATTCCTCTGTTTATGCCAAACATATTTTTTCCTGTTTACCAATATAATGTTTAAGTCACCCAAACATATAACAATGGGATTAAGAAATAAGTAAATGAAAAGATAGAAAATTTATGCCAATAATTTTTTTACCCCCTTTATACAAGCAGTCAAGGATTAAAATGATAAGCTGAGGACTTGTACGAGGAGACAGCACTTCGCTGTCAGCCGTTTTGGCACCATGGCTAGGAGCTCAGGCCTTCTGAAGAGGCCATCCTGGAGGTCTGGGCAAGCTATCAAAGTTCTCTGTGTGACTCGGTTCTCTCCTTGTAAACTGAAGCGCTGTAGTAAGAATTAAATACTCTAGTACACATAAAGGGTAGAGCCTGAACTGAATTCAACACCTAACAAATAAATATAAGGTATTGATACAATGGTGGCAAAAAAAATGTGTTCAAAGTATTATATTATCTATCTTGAGCTCTGAAAAAGGATACTTATTGATGCTAAAAATGTAAATTATTGCAAATCTGTGGAATTCATTCAGGCAGCATTTATTAAAGAAAAAATATGCATCCTTTTAGATCAATCATCCTGTTTTTGGAATTAATTCCACAAAAATAAGCCTATCAGTATCTAGAACATGTGAATAAAGCTGGTTAATTTTGCATTCTCAGTTAGGAGAAGCAATGGAAATACTCGCCGGGGCACATTAATATCTTTGGCAAAGTACTATCCTCATCAACTGACACAGTGAAATGGTAATGATTACATCCATACCTTGGACAGTCAAAAACCCACCATGAACTATGGTAGTACATGGGCGTTTTGTTAAAGTGTTTGAATATAACCCATTTCCACTGCAGAAGTGTGTGAGGCAGGATGAAATTTTATTCTTAGAAATTTCATTACAACTATTAAAAACATCATCGCATCATCAATTATATGGTAGGCATACTTTTTTAACAGTTTCTTTCTTCCCTTTTTTTTTTTTTTTTTTTGTGACAGATTCACCCTGAATAGAGTGCCATGGCATCAACAGCTCACAGCAACCTCCAACTCGGGCTCAAGCCATTCTCTTGCCTCAGTTTTTTGATTTTTAGTAGAGACGGGGGTCTCACTTTTGCTCAGGCTGATCTTAAACTCATGAGCTCAAGCAATCCACCCTCCTTGGCCTCCCAGAATGCTGGGATTATAGGTGTGAGCCAATGTGCCCAGCTACATTTTCTTTTTGTATGAGAACATTAATCAGATGGTTTAAATAATAATGAGTATATTTTCAGTTATTTGATAAACAGCTGGTGATGATACAATATGTAACACAAATAACAAAGTGAAAATTTCCCTGACAGACCAAATCTGATGGTATTTTATGTAGTATGTGCTTGTTTAGCAATTTGTGTAGAGGAGGATTCTATGGCCATGGTCAGGTTCACTGAGAAAGGTACAGTAACGAATTAGCCACATTTGCATTGCTGGTGGCAGTAATACACCATTGAGATATGATTACTACTTGTATGGGTAGATAAGGAGAAAAACAGTATTTTATTCATGTGTTATTTGATAAGTTTACATTAAAAATAGTAACCTAGCATATTCATTTAATCATCTAAAATTGATATTAATATTTTATTTTACAAATGTGTGATTTTTATTCAAACCAAACATTTCCAAATACATTATGTAAAAATTTAAACTTCAAATTAGAATGTTTAACAGTTAAATAATGTAATGCATCAAAGGTTGTGTCATGAGTATTTGATAACTTAAACAAGTAAGACTCCGAAAATATGCTATAATTTTGCTATGTGACACAACTAGGCTGAAATTTTTTCATGTAGTTCTTCTGTGCATTTTCGTACAATTTCTGAAAATGTTATACAAATACATAAAAGTAAAAAATCCATACTCACAATGCTACGAAACATTTGGTTCCCGTTATGTAAAATGAGACTGCCTAGTAAAATGAGTTAACAGAGTGATACGATTTAATCTGCCTTATGTTTCATGTTCAAAATGAACACAAGTTAATATGATCTACAAAGTGACAACAAGCACCTCTCATTTTAAGGGAATATTCTTAGAGGTATCATTTTATTTGGTAACTGACGCATTTCACCACTCGGTAGGCTTTTCATTAAATCAGAGTTTACGTGTTTACTTTTTCCACGTTCCTTTCAAATAATATTGTAGTGAATGGCAGAGAGCACGTCCAAAAATATTTCACAGAAAACAGTGAGTCCGGCAGAAACGTCCCTTTTTCCACACTATTTCAACATGGTATGTAATGCATAGAGGCGAGCAATTCCTTGCTGAATTAACTAAACTTTACGTGCCTGGCTTCTCAGCGGCACCGCACGACGCAGATTTAGTGACTCAGGAAGGGTGTATGTCGGTCACACTCTGTTGTCCCTTGTTTTCTCTGATTCACATTCCCGGACCACCATCCTGGTGCAGATGAAGAACAGGGCGAATGTATTAGCAGAGGCAAGAAAAAACTTACATATGTTTGGGGATATTCTTGGCAAAGTATTCTCAGGAACTAATTTTACCTCTTTCCTAAACATGAAAACATTAAAACATACATCACTGTTTATGTTCATGAGGGTATTTCGAGCAAACTTAAATCATGAGGAAATGTAGAATATGGTCCCCCAAAGCTCCTCTGTATCTTTTTTTACACTTTTACAGTATATCAAAAATATGTTATCTTCAGCAAGCAGAGTCAGAGCCAACAGCTACATCTCTATTTCCAGATTTCCTACTACCAAGGGAGGTTTTAAAATCTGCAGTGTTATAAAAAAATCAGTTACTTCAAGCTGTTATGAATAGTCTATCCCCAATATGAACTAAATAAGGGTTTAACAAGATCTTTTTTCAAAATTTACAACGGAGGAAACAATCAACTTTGTTTTCTAAGTTCAGATGACTTAAAACAAATTTTTTTTTTAGAATAACTGACTTGAAGCATCTAACTCTTCATGATTATAGAGAAAGAACACAAAATAACAATTATCTAAAGATATGTGAAGTTTGCCAGGTGCTTATATGGAGAGGATGAAAGGAAGGATACTGACTAAAGTTTATTGAGGAGTAGGGGACAGGCCCCACATGTCGGAGGTGACGGGTTCAAACCCAACCCTGGCCAAAAACTGCAAAAAAAGATACATTTAAAATGGTAATGTGTTAGCCACAAAGAAATGACATTCTAAGCATCCCTCCGAAATAAATACCCCCTAATAGGACCTTGCAGAAATAAGAATAATTTAATAAATGAAATCACAGGAATGCTTGTAGGTCACAGAATAAGGCCAATTCTCTATGTCGATAGTAGAACACACACACACAAAAAAAGTCTTGCTTATCACTGGTTTCTAAATCATTCCAAAATTCTTTCATTTTAGCTCAATACCAAATATTATTATTGACAATTTCAACATATTTAAGGATTTAAGAGGAAACAATAAATGGTACTCCCTTCTCTTGAGTTCTAGATTAGAAAAATCTCATAGAGGGCAAATATCACCCTTTATACATTAGAACCTCCATCGTTGACCACCTCCCGCCATTAACCACCTCCTTCCATTGGCCTAATTTTCAGAGAACAGACAGACACCACGTGCACATATCAGTACAGTCGGCTGAGTTCCCTACATTGACACCTCTGCACGTGGACCAGTTTGTTACAGTCCCATGAGTGGTCAATTTACAGAGGTTCTACTGTACAATCATTGCTGATGTAAAGAAAGAAGGCAGAAATGCATGGCAATGATGAAATTCATTAACCTCAGTTTTAAAATTAAACAGACTTTCTATCCATAGGAAGAACTAGATACTATCATGTTCATCGTTGTATCACTTTTATTGCACAGACAAAGCCTGTTCTTACATATCTTTCAGCAGAATCTGTTGCTCCTGCACACAGCCCAGAAGGATGGAGGGTGGCTGAGTCATGCATATCTCATTCCTAACCCCGACTGACCGAGGAGACAAACCCTCTACATAATAAGAAAAGGACTCAGTGAAGTGTAGATATGGACAGGAACAGTGTTGCAAATTCAGTTTCCCCCACACAGCAAGAACTACTGTGACGGAGACAGACACAGCATCTCCACATCCCATCATCTTCAGAGGCCCAGAACTCAGGCATGCAAGTCCTAGAGATCCCAAAAGATGAGAAAATCAAGTGTTTTCAGGGCTTACCTTGTTAAAAGTATTCTTTTTAAAGTTTTCATCTGGAAAAGTTAAAGGTTGAAAAGACTATGTCATTGTTACCCTGACATATTAAAATGGAAAAAATAAAAATAATTATTTCATTAGCCTAATAGTAGATGATTATACAGAGAAATACACATTATTTTTCTAAGAGCTATTTAGCTTAAAATATGCATCTTTCTAGAAACGTCTAGTATCAGGTACTGGTACAGACCCAAGTACAATAGAATCTCTGTGAGTTGACTACCCAAGGGACTGTAACAAACTGATCAACACACAGAGTATGGTTACCATAAGAAACTTGGCCTTGTACTCTACTGACGCGTACACGTGGGACAAGTCTGGCCTATGAAAATTAGGTCAACTTAAGGAGGGGGTTAATGTGAGGAGGTGGTCAACTATGGAGGTTATACTCTACGGGATTTACTTTATTTCACATAAGATGAGTTTGGGGGTTTAAATTGATATATACTCTGTTGTATAACTTTGAAAGCAGCTAAAGTGACAACATAAAACACTTTTCAAAATAGAATCAGATATGAAAAAATCTTGAAAATATATTTCATTCCTTCATCCCATTGACATCAACATTATCCAGATAACTTCTATGAATTAGGTCTCCATAGGTTTAATACTTTTGAGAAAATCAGCAACTACATTTGAGTTAAGAACTTCTGAGCCTAGATTCTCTCCTTATTCTGTGTACCACTGACAAAAGTTTAAAAAGATCTATTTTTTAAAAGAGAAGTAAGATGAAGATAGCCATATCATATTTCTTTTATCTTTCAATCATGAAAAAGACGCATGAGATGAGAAGGCTGATGAGTTCATTTTTAAATGTTTATTAAGTTTTTCTCGAGAAGAATTTACTAATCAAGACAAGTGAATTAAAATCTCAGAGAAATTATAGAACTTGAAAATTCTTGCCTCTTAGAATATTAAAAAAAAATCTATGATCATGCATTGCTTAACAATGGGAGTACGCTATGAGAAACTCCTCCTTAGGCACTTTCATAACTCTGGGAACATCACAGAGGCCCTTACACAAACCCCAGTGGTGTGGCCTACTACACACCAAGGTTACATGGTAAGGCCTACATCTTCTTAAAAACTGTATAGCATGTTTCTATATTGAATATTGTAAACAACTGTAACACAATGGCATTTGTGTATCTAAACATATCTAGACATAGAAAAGAAACAGTAGAGATACAGGATAAAAGATGAAAAATGGTATACCTGCCTATGACAGCTCTATTAATAATCTGATAGATTACTGTCATACATGCAGGCCATTTTTTTTTTTTTCTGTAGAGACAGAATCTCACTTTATCACCCTCGGTAGAGTGCCGTGGCATCACACAGCACACAGCAACCTCCAACTCCTGGTCTTAGGCGATTCTCTTGCCTCAGCCTCCTGAGTAGCTGGGACTACAGGCACCTTCCACAATGCCTGGCTATTTTTCTGGGTATTTTTTGCAGTTCAGCCGAGGCTGGGTTTGAACCCGCCACATTCGGTATATGGGACTGGTGCTCTACTCAATGAGCCACAGGCGCCGCCCAATGCAGACCATTTTTGATCAAAACATCATTGTGTGATGTATGACAGTATTAGAAATGTAAGTTTTAGGCTGGGCAGGTTGGCCCACACCTGTAATCCTAGCACTCTGAGAGACAGAGACAGGTGGATTGTTTGAGTTCATGAGTTCAAGATCAGCCTGAGCAAGAGCGAGGTCTCTAATAAAAATTGAAAAATTAGGCGGGTGTAGTGGAAGATGTGTCTATAGTCCCAGCTACTTAGGAGGTTGAAGCAAGAGGATGGTTTGATCCCAAGACTTTGAAGTTGCTGTGAGCTATGATGACACTGTTCTCTACCTAGGGCAACAGAGTGGGACTCTGTCTCAAAAACAAAAAAAAAAAGGAAGGAAGAAAGAAATGAAGGAAGGAGGGAGGGAAGGAAGGAGGTTTAAAATATGATGTACATCAAAAAAACGCTGATGTTCCCTAAAAATAACATGTTGTATGATTATAAATGTGCAAAGGGTAAGAAAAAAACCTATATTAAATTTGTGAATTGATTCTTTCACTCAATTTTACCATAAGTCATGATGAAAAAGTAAAACTTGAACAAAGATTCTTATTTCCTGAATAACAGTATCTATAAGAAAATCAGGATTATATATATTTGTCTCCAAGAAGTTGATAGCAATTTTATTATTAGTTTGAATTAAGTAAAAAAAGTACTAGTTCTTATCAACCAATAAATTTTGTTGGCTTAAAGCTCTTCTAAAGTTTAACTTCTTTTTATTGAGATAAACTCATTACTATGTTGAAGGTCAACATAAACAAGGAGCATTTTCTTGTCTATATTTACTTACATACTTAAGATGTAAAATACACTTTGTTGAGGGAAATATATAAATTAAGAAGAGAGAAATAAATCAATATACCATTGCTGGATATTGTTTCATTTGCTAGTGAAATAATTTCACAGGAAAATCCTATCTATAAACTTACAAAGAAGTTAAATTCTTTGTATGACATGTTAGAAAATATACAAATATATTATACATAGTTTTATGTATAATAAATATGCAGTACATATCCTGCCTTAACTCTTATGCATCTATATATTTTATAACATGTATTTAAAGGAATTAGCAAATATACATGCGTGTGAGTTTGTCTCTCTGTGTGTATTAATTATATATACACTCTATACTATATATAGGGTGACATAAAGTTCACGTGCAATTTAAAATAGTTTAACTTAGTAAATTCCACATGAAGTTTATGTCCATCCTGTAAATACAAACACACATACACTATATATACGTATGTATGTGTGTATATAACACATATGTGTGTATGTATGTTACATATATGTATCCATATGTGTATATGTGTAAACTTATATTTGTTAGAAAGTATTTGAATCTATCGAAAACATATTCTCCTTATGTAACTCAGTGAATTTATACATTAATAAACAAGGAAATTGGCCTCTTATTTAAGCCAAAATTTAGTAAACGTTAAAAATTGAATTGACTAAATGCTAACTCAAACTTTGTATCATATAGATATGCACTGCCAGGGTCTTTTTAACATGTTCGAATAAATGCAAGTTCTTAAGCATAAAAGATTCTCTTTAAACTTCCCACATGTGTTTCTATGCACATTTACAAGAGGAAAAGTCACATGATTCCGTCACCTCAGTAGCAGCTCATTTTCACCCTCTGAAAAGAAATTAGATTATATTACTTAATCATAAACATGTGCTCTCTTAAATTTTATTCTATGCTACTTGTACAAAACAGATATTAACAGTGTTAGGTATATTTCAACAGAGAAAAGGTAATAAGCCGTAACAATACAAATTTGAAAAGAGTTGTTAGGAAGTGAAAAGTATTAACAGCATCTTCTAAAAATGTTCATCATATTAAAAAGTCATTTGGGAATAGAAAGTTTTAGCTTAGTCATCACATCTTAAAAATGTTTACTAAATAAAAACGTTACTTTGAGATTTTCATGCTACTTTTTGTCTTGTGATGACCTCTTCTGGTTGAGTTGTTCATTATCTTAAATTCATGTAGTTTTCATTTTTTCTCTTTTGGACGCTTTTCGTGTTAAGAATATAACTATCATACTCTTCTCTAGCGCTATATACACAAATTAGGTATATAAAATTTTCATTAATTACAATAAATACAATAGAAATTTAAAGTACCGAATCCTTGAAGCTCATTCTCATCAGCAAAGAGCAATATTATTATTTAATTCATATTCAAGATGTAGGATAACTTTGGACTTTCTTCACATAATTTAAAATCAAATGAAATAAAAAGCCATCTTAATTAAACCATTATGCATTTTTTTAATAACGGAGAATAAAAACTAAACAAATAAATAATAATAATCAAACATAACTATTAACTATTTTTAAAAGTAATGATTTGTATGTTTTTCTATATCACCAAGTTCTAAATAAGTAGTAAAAACACAGAAATTATTTCTGAAATAACTTTTCCATTCTTTAAGAATACGTGTCTTAACACAGTGGACTGCTCATGTGCCATTCTTAACACATGGTGAACACTTCAGACTGACCGATTACAATTAAAGAATAAAGAAAGATGAAATACAGAACTCAGGGGAAACTCTGGATATTAGGACCTTCAATGAGCAAATATAATAAATTTAACTTATACTGAATAAGTTTCCAGGAAAAGAGGCAGCAAGTTCTATACAGCTAGAATGTGAAATGAAAATTGATATTTCCTAAGAACAGTAACCCAAAGGTATAGTTACATTTTGGCCTAAATATCAAGCTTTATTTTTCATAATTGTTTAAATTTATACAATTGATATAAAATGGTGACAACACATAACTTTTTTAAAGATTTGATCTGTTATAGGAAACTATAAATTTTTTCAAATTCATTACAAACATTGACTGCTATTTAGGTATACTCTTATCTTTGAACATTCGCAAGAAAAGAAAAGGTGATACTGTACTTGAGAAAATTTGTCAAACCAATACTGGTTCATCATCTGATATCGTTACGTTGTAGATAATTTGCCACAACTTGAGTCCTTTTTCAATGCAATTCCTATCTATATTTACACACCCCAATTAACGTACAAGCAAAGATGAGTTAATACATCCCCAAATCCTATAAACAAAGCAAGGACTACTTCATAAATAATGAATTCTGGAGAATACTAAACTTTTTTTTTTCTAAATGGAAACCACTTCTTTTTAAACTCTGAAATCTCCATGATAATTCCGTACCAACTTACTTCCCAATTCTCAGACACAAAAATGTGCTTATGAATATAATTCATAAGATTCGACTAAGATTCTCAGAGGCAATCCTTCTAGTGCTTTAACTCTTTCTGAGCCAAAAGAGCGATCCTGAATGTTCTCTCTCTGTGCACAGTACATACTTGTAAAGCAATGCAGAAAATGGGCCAGAATCTTCCATTTCTCTCTAAACCCCATAAAAACATGAGCAGTCTTTTAAAAAGAAAGGATTGCTGATTAAAACACACAGAGGTATGCGTACTGAACGCATCATTTTCCGGAAAAGTCTGTTAGGAAATCTGCTTACTATAAATAACATTAATGATGCTTTTCACGAACTGTCCCAAACCCTGACCTGGATGAGTCACATCCATGACACCAAACTGCCAAAGAACTAAAGCAATTTCAGTTACAATATTGCACTCACCGTCTTTCCTTTTAATAATCAAATACTAAAAGGGCATTAACTTTTTAAGGGGATGGGGAAGGTTGAAAGAGAATCTCTAAGTGCCCCAACTGTTTAAAATATGCTCTTCTTCTTTTATCCTCCAACCTGCTCTCCCTAAATTAAAACCATAAATAATAAGAAGAAACTTATTCTTTCCAAGCTCTTCACTTTTCGGCACTGACCTACCTAAGAAACTGCAAAGAACTCTCTCTGCACAAATAACTCCTAAGGAGCTGCCACCTCCACTAACCGCGCTAACCAAGCTGTCGCCAGCCAGCGTCCAAGAGCAGAGCAACTTTCCAGAAGCATCACCGCCGCCCAAGCCCTGTCTCCCAAACCGGAGGCGCTGGGTTTGGAGTTTCTCTGCGGCAGTGGCTGCAAGTGTGTGACAACGAAGACAGACACACAAATCGGGGAGGGGGGGGAGAACAGCGAGGGCGCTCAGAGTTGCTACCCGGGCTGCGAACATCAATGCGGCAGGGAAACTGCTCCCGCGCAGCGCCGGCCCGGGGAGGCTACTTACGGGACGCGGGGGGAGCCGTCCGGGCTCTGCAGAGGAGGCTGCCGACCGCCCAGAGCCAGAGCGCTGCCCCGCAGCCGGCCCGCGGAGCCGCCACCATCCTTCCCTCCGGCCGGAGATGCTCCAGAAGCTCGCTGCGGAGATGAGGTGCGTCTCTCCGTGGGGTGCTCGAAGGGAAACGGGCTGTCCTCAGATACGCGAGAAAGCCAAGCCCCTCCCGCCGCCTCTGCTCCCTCAGCCTCCGGGCTCCAGTTCTCGCGGGCCGGGAGCAGCCGGGGAGTCGCCGCCCGCCGCCCCTCCGCGCGGGTGTCGCCTCCTGCTCCGCGCGCCCGGGGACTGCCGAGTGTGCGGGCGGGGGCAGCAGGCTGGGCAGGAATTCAGACCCGGG
Source organism: Arctocebus calabarensis (assembly GCA_963573935.1). Lineage (NCBI taxonomy): Eukaryota > Metazoa > Chordata > Mammalia > Primates > Lorisidae > Arctocebus > Arctocebus calabarensis. The sequence continues at coordinate 13,538 of CAUYON010013376.1, forward strand.
AGAAGCCGGGGGAGGGAGGAGGGACGGATTCCTACCCCGCCCTCCTTCTCGGGAAAAAAAAACCACGAAATGACAGGGAGGGGGGATCGGAGAGCAGAGGCTGCAGGGACAGCCACGGGGACGGCGGTGCCGCTGTCGCCACTGCGGGCGAGCGCTCCCTGGCCGTGGGCAGCGCGGCTCCGAGGGGTTTCCAGTCGCCTGTCACTCAGACGGAGAGACGCTGTATGTGCGGAGCGCGGCGCCGGGGAGCATCTCGGGGAGGATGCAGCCTCCGCCGCCAGCAGCGCCTGCAAACCGGCGGCCAGCCGGGCGGGGGGAAGCCCTGCCTTCTGCTGCCTGCCGTCCCCTCCTCAGCTCCTCCTCCTGCGCTTCCTCCTCCTCCTCCTTACCGTACCCCTCCGGCTGTCAGGACCCTCCTGCCCTGCCCTCGCCTCTCCGGGAAGCAGAAGGGGACGCCACCGACCGGCTCGGGCCCAGCCGCCGGGCGGGGGCAGAGGAAGGAGGCGCGCGTCTCTCCCGCGGCGCGAGGGCTGCTGTCCGCGGTGCTGAAGTTGGGGATGGCGCCGAGTAAGCTCAGCGCCCTGCTCCACCCCGGCGGCCCCCCACCCAGCTGCAGGCAGGAGAAGCCCCCGCTAGGATGCTTTCTCTTTGCCTTCTCTCCTCCCCTCCAAATAGAGATGGTACTGGCTCCCGGAGCTGCGGCCCCCCGGGAACCACAATCAGGCGTCCGACAGGCAGGTCTTCCGAGTGGTCCTAACAGCAAGTGGCGGAGCTAAACACCCCGACTGCCTGGAGCAGCCGGGGAGGACTGCAGACGCCGCTAATGCAGATGTTTTCAATATGTAATTAATTCATACTCATAAATATGCACGCGTACACCATCCACACGCCGCTGCCAGGAAAACTACATTCAGGCAAACAGGCACACAGACAGACACAAGCCCCAAACTGAAATAAACACGCAGCATATGGGCAACTTCTTCAAGGTACCTGAGGCGCTGCGAGTACTGAGAATTAGGACGGTCTAGAGAGATCTAGATTTTCTTTTCACATTCAGATAATTTCAACAATAAATTTTGAGCTCTTCTCCCCAGTTCACATCTCCTCCCCTCCCTACGGCCTCCTTCCATAAGCCTAGTATTTAGATTCTTGTGTCTCTGCAAAAGCAATGCTCGCACTAGCTTTATGGGCACAGTTAAGAATTATTGGGCATCTAAATAGCTAGTGATGTTTAGGGAGGACTAAGTAGGAGCAACCATGTCTTTCAATGTTATGCAATGAATAAGCATTTACCTTTCAAGATAAATAAATTTTTTATGGAGACTTGCCTACTCCTGGAATAGACTCTGAGTGCTTAGAGGTATAGTTAGGTCTTAGAAAGGTCTACTGTAAACAGCCCTGTGTGTTCACTGCATAATTAGTATGGTGTTAATGGGCCTGATTCAGCGTTCTTTTAGTGAGCTTTGCTTCTTATTGATTTAAAGGGAAGCTTTGTCCTAGTAAGAACTGCAGATTGGGTACAATCTGGAAAATAAACACACAGATGACTAACGGGAAGAACAACATCTTCATGCTATGAAGTGTTCCTATAAAACAATACAGCAAATACATTCTTATTATGAAATGCCCCTTTTCTATTTGAATTATCACAGACCGTCTAAAATCAATGAACTCTTGCCAGAACACTCTGGTAAAGAACCGCCACCATCCATTTGTAAGAGCTCAAAGAAACAGGTCAGAGGGAAGAATATTGACAGAAAGAGAAACTTTTGAAAATATTCTGTTGTTTAACCATGTCTCTCTATTTTAGCCATTGCACAAAACTCCACTGACATTATGTTGAAGTGTTTTTAATAGAATAAAAAAGGCAACAGTTGAGTTGAAATTCTTACCAATTAAGTACTTCAATGGCTGCTGTTCAGCTGTTCAATGAGTATCTCAATAAGACTTGAAACAATTCTTTCTTTGGGTACTGAGGTAAAAGAGATCCAATAGATACCTATGTAAAGGTTTTATAAAAAGAAAATCACCTACTGTAGGGTATATTTTTTCCCAACGGTAAATCTGATCAGTTTGAAATAGTTTCTCTTAATGAGTTAAAACAAAATACAATTAAAAAAACTAACTTTAGGGCAGCACCCGTGGCTCAAAGGAGTAGGGTGCTGACCCATCTGCCAGAGGTTCAAACTCAGCCCTGGCCCAAAACTGCAAAATAATAATAATAATAATAATAATAATTTTAACGAACATGTGTAAACACCTTGCATAATCTCTGTGCTGTGTAGTTTGGTTCTCTGTCATGCCACTGTGAGTTAAGAACCTACCTTCATTTATTTTGGTGGTACTTTATCAACTTCAAAAGTTATGTCACGTTATTTTTAATAAATCTGCGTTTGTTTTCAATTTCTGTTAGATATGAATGTCTGGTGGAATCACAATATACTAAAAGAAATTAAGACTTTTAAGAGTGACACAATCAGAGATTCTGTAGAAGCTAATTTTATATTCTTCCTATACAACTTACCCTTTCCACCATTAGAAATTTGAAGTAGGGGTGGCACCTGTGGTTCATCGAGTAGGGCGCTGGCCCCATATACCAAAGGTGGCGGGTTCAAATCCAGCCTCGGCCGAACTGCAAAACAGAAAAATAGCCGGGTGTTGTGGTGGGCACGTGTAGTCCCAGCTACTCGGGAGGCTGAGGCAAGAGAATTGCCTAAGCCCAGGAGTTGGAGGTTGCTGTGAGCTGTGTGATGCCATAGCACTCTACCGAGGGCGATAAAGTAAGACTCTGTCTCTACCAAAAAAAAAAAAAAAAAGGAGAAAGAAAGAAAGAAATTTAAGGTAGGAAGCTTCTTTTTGCTTCAGTTTTAACTATGGCTTTTAGGGAGAAGGTATGAGTCAAAAAGCCTCTTTAGCATGGTCAAACTATGAGATCCAGTAAAACTGATAAACTACTGCATGGAATTCTAATTGTCCCATAAAATGTCTATAGCTGTGATAAACCTAGAGTATCTTGTTTTAAATATTATTGATATCTGTATTACATTAGTGTTCACAAGTAATTGAAGTAGTAGTAATGATTTGTAGTATATATCTTTAGTTGAATATAAAGTCTATCAAAGTTTGAGAGTAGTAAACTCAGAGGGCCACAGGGAAATAACCACAAGAGAAAACCATGATTGGAAAAGAAGATGGGTAAGTTGCTTTATTTTGGAAACAGAGAATACAAAGTAGGAGAGCATATGCATTCCCTGTGTCCCACTGCTTGCATCCTCTTATCTTCTTCAATATAAATTTTTAGAACCATTTGTATGTTAACATAACACCATAATTAATAACAAGTAGTTGTTACACTAGCAATATGCTCACTATTCATTTGTATCTCCAATATTTGTTGAGTATTTACTATTATTGAGCTTGCCATTGTACCAGATACCGAAGTCATCCCTGTAACTAAGACAATTATCACTTTGGCCCCCAGAATTAGTGGTCAACTGTTGAATAAAGAGATCAGAATAAGCCTGTATCATTTTTATACTAACATATATTCAAGTGATATTAGCTGTGTATTTTTCTATTATCTTCGCATATTCTTAAAAATGAATGTCTTCAACATAGAAAATGCATTGTTTTGATAACTGTCTTTATCTTTCCAGAGATGTGCATGTAATTTGTTATTTGGTAAATCATCTCAAAAGTCCTCCAAAATTTTGAAACTTAAATTGCAAAAAGGGTTAAAATATTTTGGTCTTAACTCTTTGAAATGACTAAAGTCTATGTAATCAAGAATTGAAACAACTCAGGACTTCTTAATAGGCAGAGAAACATTGGTGTATCTCTAGGTGAGGTCCTTACAGCAGAATTTCCTTCTAGAAATCTACATGTCCAATTAAGCCCACAAATTAGTGAATTCCCTCAGGAAAAAAAAAAAAGTGTCCAGTTAGAATAGAAACGTTTGCCAGTTTGACTGCATACTTCAAGAGGAATTTAGCACCTGTCTGTCTGAATGGGTTCAATACAGTCTTCAGTGAGAAACAACAGAATGAGATCAAGTCCTCTAGTAAAGCCTCTGACGTTCAGAAAATCAACCTGGAATCTGGGTCTTTGGAAATACTCCCCGATCTTGGACATAGTGAATTACTTCATGTCATAAGCAAATATTAATTTTTAGAAAGCCTGATTGAGGAAGGTGCATAACATTAATGCAACTTCTCAATTTTAAAAGTTTCAGAGAAATGCATGAAGATATTTGTCTAGAAAAAATTCTTATTTAGGCTGTTTAATATTAAGGAGAAAGGAAAAGCCAGAATACGGTGGTGTTAATGAATATTTTCAATGAATAATCATGTTTAAGAAGCTAGGAGGAATGTGGCTAAGCTAATTAGTAATATTGAGTTTGTAAAACCTGACCTAATCATTATTTCATTCTTCACTTTTGAAACCCTCAGATTTCTTTTTCTTATACTCTATATGCACACAGGTGAATCATGTAATTCAGAATAATTATTCTTTCAGAATTATATTGAAAACTGCTTTTTCTTTGGAATTTTAAAGATTTAGGTCTGATGGATATAATCTACCAATTACATAATGATTATTATCAGAAAACTCCCAATATTCCATTATATCACAGATTAAGAAAAATGTAATTTCAAAAGAGTGCCTCCAAGAAGTGCCATAACTACAAATGGGAAAATACGTGTTTTATATTTCTTAAAACAATTGTTGAATATAGTATATAAAGAAAAACACATAAGTTTTGAATGTTAAAGGCTATGATAATTTTCTTTCAATATTTATTAATTTAAAGAAAGAAAGAGAGAACTCTCAGAATTAACTTTTACGTTTACTGGTTTATCATTTGTCTTTAAGAGTTTCTACTCTTATTTTGAATCAAATCAGAATTATTGAGAAAAAGGGGAAGGGTCAGGAAAATAAATGAATGAACAAAAGAGAAAGAGGGAAGAAATTGTTAAGGACATACCTGTAAATTCCTAAATTCCTATACACTTTTAAGAAAATACCTCAATTAGATAAAAGAAAAATGAATGAATTATAGTTATTTAATAATGAGTGTACTTTTCAGGTTGTGGAAAATTCAAACAATTTTTTTAGTAAGTTTAAGGTTTATAAAATTTCAATTTGATCTTAATAGAATTTTATTTCTAATAGAGTTTAAAATATTGTTAAAATAGAGTTTATTTCTAGTAGACTTTAGCTACAAATGTGTTATTAAAAAGAACCCCACCAAAATGAAAGTTGCTGAAAGTTATACTCAAGGAATATTAAAGAAAAAAAAAATAAATAGTAAGTAGATTGCTTTTGAATGTAATCATATAGAATTTAGGAAGAACCATAGGATTATGCAAAAAGAAATTTCGAGTGGTAATAGCATCTGGTCTCTGGGCTTGGGGTATTGACTCCACACAACTCTCTGCGTGACATTACCCACTCACCATATGCCTTAATTTCCTCGTTGGTAAGATCAGAGTACTATTTACACCCCTGACATTAAATTATTTTGAGAATTAAAAATCACTGATACACCTAGCACAGTAAAGGTGCTCTCTAACAGAAGAACTATTACTCTTCCCATTATCCATGAAAAATGAATTTACTGAAATTCTAATGTCCTAGAGTCCCAAGTTTATCTTTCAGCACATGTATATTCACATTGCAAAATCACGTGGCTTTTAAATATAAAAATAAGACTTTTATAGAACAGAAATTATTTGAAATTATCCCAAAGAGAATAGCCTTTTACAGAATAAGAAATTATTTGAAGAGTAATTTATGAATTGATGATAAAGGAGTGGAACAAATAAAATGGATAGTGAAAAAAGGTTGTAGAAATTTGTTTGGAATTCAAGAGGGCAGTGAGAAAGTATGACCTCATAAGGCAGAGTCAGGGCATGTGAACTGAAGGACGTAGTGCCAACATCACATCTTCTTTAAGGTTTTAAACATCATCCTTATTTCAATTAAAAAAAGAAAGTTGTTTTCAATTATTCTAAGCTTTATGACATATTATTCCATGGAGACCAGGGCATAGGTATTCATATATAGATTGTCCTCAGCAAGGAGCAATAGTTAAGGAAAATGGAGGAAAACAAAACAAAACACAGAGAGACAGAGAACATTCAGAGTTGCACATGCAAGCTGGTTATGGAGCAGTAGTCAGGCTGTGGGAATTCTAATTCCAGACGTGGGTACCGTTGAAACATTCAAGATCATGACTGGATTCTCTCCAGAAAAAATCCAGAGCAAGCATGGTTGGTCTAATCAATATGTCTCCTCAAAGTAGAATGCCTCCAGCAGGCTTCAGGGAGTAGGAACTGCTACAGAATAACCAGTCAACAGTGTGAAATTTGTCATCAAAGGCATGTTTTTGACAAATACCATGAACCATAATAGAAAAGTTGTTAAAAGTATTTCTAAAGGAAATTCTCATGTGAAAATCCTCAAATAACTTTAGATTTTATAACACAGGTCAATTAATTTAATAGAATTTAACAGTTTATCTACATTATGTAGACTAAACTATATTTTGGTGATTTATCTGTGAAATTCATGATTTGAGTAGCTAGTCTATAGAAAGTGTCTTAAGTTGGATTTAGAGATGTATTCTGTTAGTACTTTTAAAGCAGATTATATGAAGTTTTACATGGACTTGCTCATCAGGCATGCTAATTAACTTTTATACTTCTACTGATGTCACGATTACAAGGAAAGAGCTATAAATTTCTCAGTGAGTCCACAGAAAGTTTTGGGTTAATGAAAGTCATGTATTCAAGATGTAATTTTATCTCAGGGGAAAGAGGGAAGAGAGGGTAGAAGAGATAAATAGAATTTTGTGAAGGATATGTGGGCAGAACCAGAGATACAGAAGTGAAATAGGAGTCCTTAAATTCTGAATACAATTTATTTGATTTGGGTTAACCATAGAAGTCACTTGGATTTGAAGCCTCTGTCCATGTCAGAAACTTTCTCTTAGCATAGGGCTGTCAAATCATTGTAGTAGCAAGTGACTATGAAGGCATATATTAAAGTAGAAAGGAAAAACAGCAAGCATAACCACTGGATTTCAGCCCTAGTAGAACCCCTTTTTCTAAATAACAATGCATTAGAGGTACAGTCATAGTTTGTTGAGGTTCTGTAGAAGACATAAGCTTGTGTGTAAAGAGCAGCAGTGACTAAAATTATAATTAACTTATGAGGGCTACAAGAAGGGAGAAAAAGTCAGTAGCTATTACAAAAAAAACATGTTTGGTCTAAATGAAACTAGAGAAACATTGTGGGGCTGCTCCAAATTTATTTAATGTTGACACAGATTATTTTATACGGTACTTCACTCTGTTCCTGAGGGCCCATAAAAACATCAAACCTTCAGAACAGATTGAGACTAATGGTAATGAATTGCAAGTGGACAATCATGGGCAGGTGTAATGCTATTTTCTTTGGGAGAAACCATGGGTTTAGACCATCATCAAGTCAATTTGCCTAAATTGTCACATCCTGGACAAAATTCAGCAACAGGGACAATTCAATTAGAGTGGAGATGGACAAAGGAAATTTGGAAAAAATTGGAAATTAGTTCATCTAGATGAATTTATGGCCTTTATTTTTTTCCCTTGGGTTAATTGAAGTTTATCAGTCTGCCTCATCCTCAAGATAATATTTCTGGACCAAGGCCTACTACAGTATCTCCAGTTGACTTGAGAGAAAACCTTTCCATTCAGAAGTTTTCAGAATGCAGAAAGGAAGAAGTACACGCTGTAGACATATTGAATGCGCTACGTGGTCTGGCTCGCTTCTGAGGCAGGGTCTAGGATGGCCTTGGATGGCCCCATGTTCTTTATGTTCGTGTTCTAGACAAATAGCACACTGGTGAGTACACAATTATAATGGGGATCATGAGAAATCCAAAAATCAGATTTTCAGCAGCAGCAACACATCAGTAACAAAAAGCAGAGGTTGAGGAAAGTCACGCTCTGATATATACATTATAAACACAACCCAGTTTAGGAGATGGTTCCTAAGTCTGTTTGGGCTGCAATAGCACAATAACCATAAAATGGGTGGCTCACACACACAATCATTTCTTACAGTTTGGAAGCAAGAAGTCCAAGGTGCCAGCAGGTTTGGTGTGTGGCAAGGATGCCTTCCTCATAAACGGTACTTTCTAGCTGTGTACGGTTTGGGTGGATGAGTAAATGAGCTTCCTCAGGCCTCACCTATAAATACGCTCATCACAATCACAAGAGTTCTGTCCTGGTGATGCAATTGCCCTACAAATACCCCACATCCTAATACCCCTATCTTGAGGATTAGGATTTCAACATGTAAATTTGGGGGATAGACAAACATTCTTACCAGACCCAGTCCTATCTTAAACAGCTCTTTGCATGTCACGTGATATAATTCCTGCTTGTTGAACACCCACAATTTCAAGGTCTTCAACGTTTTCCTTGAATATTTCCTGGACTCTCACCTTCTATTTTTTCCTGTATTAGTTTTTGAGAATACCACGTCTATTGACCAAGTTGAATGGCATCAGGTAGCATCTAAAACCTTACCCAGGGACTAAATCAAACTCAGGAGTTGGGTTAGATCAGGAAACATAATACAGCAAGCAGGGAATATTATTCTGGAGAACAGGAATATTTTAAGGAAAATAAAATTTATTGAGTTTATTGTTCACATTCCAGGATTTGATTGTTACTGAATTAAAACTAAAGAATATTAAAATATATTTTCTCCATCTAGGAAGATAAATTGTTTTAAATCTCCCTACGTATTTATTTACTATGCTCTCCATTTGCAGTGGTGAATGTGCATAACAGAACAGACTCGCAGGTGATAATTACTGCCTAGCAGTTTGTAGCTGGTTTGCACAGTTTCTGCCAAAACATTTATACTCCCATAGTTCATCGTGTTTCTAATTTCAGGTAAGGATTCACTATCTTATCCTACAACAGGAAAATAAAGGAAGGACTCTTTTATTATGCAGAGTCGAGCACGGTTATGGAACCTATAGTCATCTTTCACATCAACTACAAAAAACTAATAATAAATTGTACTTTCATTTGAACTATGTGACGATTGCAAAATGAATTTTATAGATGGCTTTAACTATGTTTCACTATAAATATGTTAATTTTTCTTTTCAAAAATATTTTTCCCTTTACTAAATAAAAAAGTTCCCTTGTTATAGCAATTGTACTAACATATAAATACTGTGTTACTACAATTGAATGATAATCAAGGTAGCTTATGTGATGATGTAATAATTAATGATATTTTAGTTTATTGAAATTTCTGCTTGGTTGCCATTTATCCATGAATGGAGAGGTAAGTGGGAAGATGATTTTTTTCATACTAACTCACATATCTCCTTTGATATGTTGAATAGAGTGAATGTAAGTTCAGCTTTCTTTCATAATTCATTAATTTAATAATGAACTCCTTCATTTCAACTTTACATACTATAATTGAGGATGTTAGACTGAAAGCATTTTTATTCAAGAGTTAGTGTGAGTTTATTTTAAATTTGCTTTTTTTGATATTCAGTTCATCTCCTCAAATCCGTAAGCAAGTGGAGTCTGAGGTTACATACCATTTGAAAGGTAACTCTCCACTCCCCTAGAAGACCTAATAAGAACTTAGTTGTGGCAGAGACAAGAGAGGTGGATGAGACAATTAAGATCTATCCTTAGGATAGGCTTATCTTTTCATTCCAGTCATCATTGTGTGTGTATGTGCATGTGCATATGTGTGTGTTCCTGTTTTGTCAGAGTTGTACAACTCCAGTGGGCAAGAATTGGTCAAAATAGATAGTTCCAAATAGAGTTTGACTACTTTGTTTTGCTTATAGTCCTTTGGGAATAGCACGCGTGGTTGTAGCTACCTGTAGAAGCCCAAGACTATCTTCTTAAAGAGTAACTTGGAGTCATACCAAATATACGCTGATTTTAAGACTTTGACTTTATGTCATTTTCATTAACCCTAAATAAAGAAGACAGTCATGATTCATTGTGGAGTTCCAGTCACTGACATTTCGGCAGCAATTTTTGTTACTGTAAGTGTTACAGTAACTTCTGAATTCTCACCTGTTGACTTTTTTTTTTTTTTGGAAGGTTATGGATCCTTTTGTCCCATATCCTGAAATTCCCAGTGGAGAATAAAAATAATTTAACAGATTTTCATATTGAAAGTTAGAGAAATAAATTAGTTCTAACTTCTTTCCATTGTGATATAAGTAAAAGCCAGAATGTGTCAGTGTGGAGAGGGGCAGCGTATTTAACCAAGTAGGTGAAATGCACATGCATTGCCTTCTTACGAGGCTGTACATATTATGCTCATTATCTTAGGTATAATTTATAAATATGCTCCACATATAATAAATAATTATATATGCTCACATTTTTATGTGTAGCCAACTTTTCATAGCTATATAATTTGAATTTAAAAACCACCATAATCTACTTTCAATGAATTTTAAATGGTACATGATCATTTTTACAATTTATTCCAGCTAGAGTTAACCAGAAGAGCTTTATTCATATTTCTTTCTAAATTCATGTGCTGGGGAAGTGTTATTCCTGTTCACATTGGGATGAGTATCCAGCAGGCTAGGCTCCAGGGAGACTTTCTCTTCTGTGTTCCAGAGTCCATTATTTGAGTTTCACCAGATACAGAGAGAAGTGGATTGGGAAGAGAAGGAGTTAAACTTACATTTAATAGACACTCATTAAAGTATTCTTAATTGATTAACGTATATCTCTTGGTCCCAGTCATTCATAATTAGTTATCATATCCAATCACAGTGTCTTAATAAGAATTCTCATAATTTTAATGGGCCAGAGAACTGTAAGGACCTTTTTGGTAGTTTTTCTCCTTAATATTGGTCTTCTGATAGGAAAATTCCTTAAGAAACATGACCCAAGATAATCAACTTCACCTGAAAATGATCAACTTGCCTAAGATAATTCAACTCTAATTATTGCTCAGTGCCTCCTTAAAGAGGAGTATGAGCACATGGAAAATTAAACTAAAATAGTAATAAGATCTTTGGTGACCTCACAAATGTGTTGCAGAAATCCAAAGCTTTGGTCAGGAGTCAGCCTGAGCCTTCAGCTTCTCTCTCTCACACCTCCCTCTCCATCGGCACCACCACATCCTCTGAACAGCTCTGCATGTTCCATACTTTCCCCTTCATACACCCTGATGAAGGTGATTTATTGGAATTTGCTTATCATTTACTTTCCAAAAGATACAATAAGGACAAGTGAAGAAGTGTGATATAAAAACCCAATTATAGCATAGGAATACAGGGAAAGGGGAAAGGAAGGGGAGGGGGAGGGGGGAGTATGGGTGGAGGGAGGGCAATTGGTGGGATCACACCTACGGTGCATCTTAGCAGGGTACTGGGGAAACTTATTAAATGTAGA
>CAUYON010013377.1:0-63440 GCA_963573935.1 Arctocebus calabarensis
CAGTTGTCCAGCCTTTTTGGCTATTGGAGCCTCTGGTGGGGGTTGGGAGTCCCCCTCCTTGCCTGTCATCCAGCCCACTGGCTCTTCAGCGGGCTGCCACACCACTGACACTGCCAAGGAGGAAGCAGCAGGTCTGCCAGCTCCGCTGAACTGGCTAGGACGCCAAATGTCCTGCATCAATTCTCCCTCTCTGAGTAGAAACTCTAACTGCTGTTAGGGAGAAGGGGTGAAGTCAATCTAACTGCTTCCTGCTGAATCGGGTGATGATAGAGAGAGCAGTTAGGGTTTCTCCAGAGGGAGAGTGATACAGGGGTTCATGGACTGGAACCATCTTTATTGCATGTGGCTTGATGACATTTCTGGAAAACATAAATCTGATTAGTGTAATATGAAAATTAGCCAAAAGAAAGCCATATTAGGGTTTTTCTTGCTGTTTCCTAAATAATAACTTCAAACTTTCTTTTGGCTCGCAAGTGTAGGTGGTCTGTGGTTGGCTGTTTTCCATAGAAAATGGAGGGTTCCAGGACTTTACTCGTGAATGATGTATGCAGGAATCGACTCCTACAACTTTAACAGAAGAAGCCAAGATAACAGGAAAGGGGACTTCCCAATTTGGGGTCAGGGAAGGTGAATTAGAGGGAAGAGTTTTGATCATGACTAGATCTCCAGGAGGGAAAAGTTCCTGTTTTAGGTAGTATGTCCCTCCCCAAACGGGGAGCAGGACTTTCAGGGATGATTATGGAGGCATGAGAGAATAGCAAGTCATCCCAATTGCAGCTTAGAGGCTGGGAGAAAAATTTGGTAACCGGTTGTCCAGACACCCCCTGTATAGTTATGGGTTTGGGAGATAAAAAGCTTTAGGGGACTTTTAAAGAAGAGTTTTCTTATTGGGCACTTTATGTGCAAAATAGCCTGACCACAGAGTAGGGTTTTGATTAAACTCTTATGATCCTATCTGGATAGATTATTCAACATGTTCACACATTCAGACCTATTCACACATAAAAGTATTATGTTTTGGTTCCGTATTGACCCGGAAGAGTTATTAGTCTTCCCTAGATGATAGGCTAATTCTCAAAATACAACTTTGTGGCTTGGTGTCTATACCTCAAGTGGCTAAGGCGCCAGCCACATACACCAGAGTTGGTGGGTTTGAATCTAGTCTGGGCCTGCCAAACAACAATGACAACTACAACAAAAAAATAGCCAGCCATTGTGGCAGGTGCCTGTAGTCTCAGCTATTTGGGAGGCTGAGGCAAGAGAATCGCTTAAGCCCAGGAGTTGGAGGTTGCTTTGAGCTGTGATGTCATGGCACTAAACCCAGGGTGACAGCTTGAGGCTCTGTCTAAAAAAAAAAAATGACTTTGTATAGAAAATTATTATAGCTGCATATCTGTGTATGTCACATAATTTAAATATGGATTTATTTCCTCTATGTACACATGCAAATGAAATTTATAAAAAAATTCAGGGCCTAAGCAACCTCCCAAGAATAATGCCCAATAACCTTTTTCCCTTTCTCTATTTTTTTATTTACCTCCTTTCCTTTATATCAAAGAGACACGTGACATTGTTTTCTCAGAAATCCTTTTCACCCTTATCAGCTCTGCACAAACATGGTTTCACCCATAAGTCTGTGATGGGCATTTGTTGGATATTTATTTATATACTAAAATGTAAAATATTTGTTCATTCTAAAGAGCAATCAGAGCTTGTTATTGGATTTTTGTGATGACTTAATATCTAATTTCCCTTTCTTACCTGGAGGTACCTGTGGCAGACGTTGAGAAGACCAGATGTTGTCCTTCAAGAACAGGAGGGCATGTGACTTAAGCTTAGCTGATCAGGTGACCCATCCGGAACTCTGTTCCTAGGCAGGGGATATAAGGAAAAGTGTCACATCCACTCTGGTGGGGCAGTGGGTCTATAGCCAGTGTCTGGAGCAGAGGTGGCCGTGGAGTCAGGCGTCCAGCAGTCTCCACTGGGGAGGTTGTAGTGGGGAGTTTCTAACTAGACTATTCCTGCAGCACCATCAGCTGCAGCATCTTTGACTACCCACTTCCCAAGCCCCCTTTGCAGTCTTCTTGATTCTCTGACTTAAATTCAAAAGACCAATGAAACTCTTTTGATCTTAAGTTAATCAATTTTTTGTTTGCAAACAATAAGTTACAGTGCTGATTATGGGCATGCCCCTACACAAAATCTGCTCCAGCTAGTAGATTAAAATAAATACCTCCCCATCCCAGCAACTGAGAAACCTTGAATTTCTTTCTTCTTTTAACTCTTTATTAAATCATAACTGTGTACATTAACGCATTTATGTGGTACAATGTGCTGATTTGAGGGAATCTTGCATCTATCTGATTTACATAACTGTCTCCTTGCTTACTTATTTGTTGTGGCAAAAATATTCATATTCTATTCTTAATAGTTTAGAAATGTATCATTGCATTATGCATGTTAGGTTGGATCCCCCCAAAACCCTCCCTCCTCCTGCCCTCTTCTCTCCCCTCTCTTTCTGCTTCCCTCCTTCTTTCTGGACTATAGTTATGTTGTATCCTTCCTATGAATGTTTAGATGATTGAATTTCTTTCTTAATTATCTTACATCTCCATCCTCTATATTTTCTGTCTTCTAGCCAGATTGACCTAGTCAACATTCTCTAACCACACTTTTTCCCATTCAAGTGCCTCAACTTGAATCAATTTCCTTGCTTATAAAAAACCCACATACCCTTCACATAACTCAGGATCTGACTAGGAGTTGGTCAATGTTAATCTGTGCTGTTGCTATAGGTCTCAGAGGCTTCAAATTCCTCCAGATGCCAACTCCCCCATCCACACTTTAACGATTGCCCCCACCCCATGGAAACCAGATGTGACCTCGCTCTCCTTTGACCTTTTATTGCATTTTGCATCTTTCTTATGTCAAATATCACATTCCATATTGGAAAATAATGGTCATTTGTTTTTGTATCCAATCTCTCCTAGATTGTGAGCTAAAATAATATACTAGAAGGTATAACTCAATTTGTGTTTGTGTCTCTACCTTCTGGAGCAGGGATCTTGTGTGTTAGTTGAAAAACAAAATGGATATGCATACATCTTTCTTGATGAAATGAAGATTATTATAATTCTTCAAAGATGCAAATTATTGTGTCTCTAAAATTTCACCCACCCATTGCTTAACTTGGAAGAAACATAAAATATAATATCTCATATTTGAGATTTGGGGGACAGTCTATATAAACAGACAAGCATTGTTCTCCTGGCAAGTGTTGGCCATTAGAAGTTTTTTTCTAGCCAGAAATGTTCACATATTCTCTGATGTGCAGAAAATTTCAGAGAAATGAATAAAGAAAAATTAGGCAAATTTGGAGAGAAAAGTCAATTATTCATCTTCATTGTATGTCTCAGAGGAGATAGATTTGAAGTAAGTATACTTGTGTGCCGTTAGCAACCAATACCACTAAGGGAGGTTACTTGCCAGCAAAAAAACAAATAGGAAAAGAATCCACGCATCTAGAAAGATCTTCACTGAGATGGATAAGTGTGGCCTGTTGGGAAATAATTACCACATATACATAGATAGTGCATTTCTGGAAGGGTTCGTGTAAAACATGCTTCTTGTGAGTTTATTACTTTCTTTTAAAAAGGAAACTCCTGTCTTTTTCCCAATATTTCCCCTCCATAAATGTGTTTAGAAAACAGTGATAGGGTAAGAGCATTTGCTTACTTCAGACAGAATCCAGTCTAGATTCTTGCATTACTTTGTCACAGTGCTCCAAGATGGTTCTGGATTAGATAAGCCGATCACATTTGGGGAGGGTTTCCGGGCAGTGAAAGCAGCCCCCATAACTCACATCTGAACACACACACCCTCACGAGCACTGCACACACACGCTCCACACACTCTAACCGCAAGCTGTCTTTGCTCTTTCCTTTCACATGGCTTCCGTCCAGAGCCAATTACAGAAAACAACAGCTCCCTAGCTCAATTGCCGACAGTCATCTCAAGGAAAGAATTGCACCTACTCAAGCCTGAGAATACATTCAAGAAGTTAATTATTTTCCTGGTGTGGTCCTTGGAGCAGCTTTTTTCTTTCTTTCTTTCTTTTTTTAACTTGTTTCACTATAAAGTGCCATGGGCTGTTATTCCTGTGGAACATATGGGGTACTATATAAAACCACGTTGCTGCTGATTTTACTTAAAATCAGTTTTTATGTCCTACTTTATGTCTACTTGTTTACAACACCTTGAAACATCTTCTGTCTGCCGGTTCCCAGGCTCCTGCCTGGCTCCTAGAGATCTCGCTTCAGAGCACTGCGCGTCTCTGCATGTCCAGAGAAGGAAGGAGCGAGAATGCCAGAAACTAATTTTCAAATAAAATGGCAACATGATTGAAGCGCAGTCCTCTAAATTCAGTATCAATTAAGTTTAATGGTCACAAGTCTTTCATCGATTTATACAGCTGTGTATATCATGATTTTTAGAGAGAACATTACCCCCGAGACAGCTCTCTAATTGAGTAAAGGATTCTATAGCATAGAGACCTTCAATTAATGTTCTATAGAGATAATTTGTAGCTTTTTGTTCTGTTGGTCAATGGACTAGCCATACACAGACTTCAGTTAGCAGGTTTGGGAAATTTAGCTGCAGCCACAGATAACTGTATTCTCCACGACAACAGAAATCTAAAGAAAGGGTTAGTAACTGACAGGGATTGTGTTCTTGTCTCATTTCCCATTATGGCAAGTCCTCAGGGAAGCATGGAAATAGTGAATAGAAGACACAGGTAACTGCCGGGCTGTGACCATCACTGTATTCAGTTTAGCAGAGCGCTGGAAACAAGCAGATTTAGGAGTTACATAGGCCTGGGTTCCAATGCTGGCTCAGTGATACAGTCCATGTGGATAGCAGGACGTAATACTGATTCTCCGTTATTGGCTTTGGAAGTCCTAATAGGTGGCTTATGTAAAGCTGCACATATCGGTATCCTCATAAGGTAAGCACTTATCAAAAGACTTCTGTCCCCACTCTCTAACGACACTTGTGGGATGTGGTGACTTCCATATGATAGGGTAGCCAGTTGGGAATCTCCAGCACGAGTGAGGGTGGGGTGGGGGGGTGTCCTTACACCATTCACAGATGATTTCATTCCAGTTGCCTCCTGGCTTTTCTGTTTGTATCGATCGTTGCTAGCTTGCTGTTGCTAGACTCCGTGATTACTTACAAACTCAGCTTTCTCTAAGAACTAACAAGCTAATTTGAGCTTCCCAAGAATTCAGGGTGGTGATTAAAATGCCAAAAGCACGGACCCGTTAAGGTCTCAAGAAGTCCACACATTGAAAAGTGAGAATCTGAGAAAGATGGAATATCTAGTGAGATCTCAGAATTTCTCTTATTTCCCTGGGCAAGTCAGTGACCTGAAACTCAGGCTGGGTCTCTGACCAGGGGAAAGCGGGGACAGTGGCCACCAAAGAGGGCCCTTGGGGTTCCCCACCAAGAAAGATGATTTGGTGCATCAGCTAGAACTGAATTTGGACCTCTTTCCTGCCACAGGATAGCTGTGGGAACTTGAGAAAGTTATTTAACCTCTCTGGAACTTAGTTTCTATCTGCAGAAGCAAAAGTACTTTCTTCATAGGATTCTTTTGTCCCTTTGCCCTGGTAGTCATGATTAGCCATTTTTAGGTTAACTTCAGCTTTTTTGAAGAGCAGTAGCCATTAGCCAAGTAAATATGACATCTCAATCTCTCTTATAAAAGTGAGAAGAGCACTAGAAATATTGCTGGTTATTTCACAGTTAATTGGCTCCCCCTTGACGAGGCGGTGTGTCTCTGTCATTGCAGGGAGTCTCAGATTCACTTCTGGTCACCTTGCTTTAAGAGAAGTGGAAGGGAGATTGAAACATGCTGGAGAAGGGCATGATCTCGCTCAGAGGTTGAGGAAGATTTATGTACTGTGAGAACCAGCAAAGAATAGGATTAGTGAAGGATTAGGATGAATTTGATAGCAGGCCTCAGCATTAGAAGGGTTTAATAAAAACTCATTGGACCCTCCTTGTCAACATAATGCCACAATGTGAGCACATGTGAGTGCTCACCAAAATTCAAAGGCAGCAAATGAGAATCAATACTAAGAAACAGTTATTCCCACTACATGTTTGCTTGTGCAAATCTCTGATGTCAAAGACATTTCTATCACCAGAATTCTGTCCTTACATTTTAGAAGACTGAACAGTTTTCTGCAATAAAAATATGTGATTATGCAAGTATGTCTAACATGGGCAAATAAATTTCATGCTTCAGGAGACAAATTAGTTGTTGAGGGATATCTGTAAAAAAATTCTTCTGCATCTATGTCATTTCACAACTTGCCAGCCTCCCCAGTGGGGCTTGGCCTTCCTGTTAGGGGGAAAAGAGGTTTGTCTACAAGAACATTTAAGAGAGCAAATTCTTTCTTATTTTCTCTAAATATTTCTTACCCTCAATTCAACTATTGGTTACCACTTGGAATTTGAGCCTATGAGGAGTGATTCCCAAACTAAAGGACCTTGAAAAGACCAGGTCAACTGGCATATTTAGTAGTAAAGAGTGGTCTGGAATATCTATGTGGAGGTTCTCAACCCAAATCTTAAAATAACCCCAAACACACCCCACTTTTTCCTTGGTGCTCTTTAGGCCTGAATGAGTCAGTTAGGGTTTGCCACAGGGGCCCACTGGTTCATAAGAATGGAAACTCAGAAAAGAGGGGATGATACCTTCCAAAGTCCTGTACACTGCCTCAGTGAAGAATGACATTTTAATTTGGTTATGCTTTCCAAGATAAATATCATTCTTCATTAAAAGTAGAAAGTGGAGGGGGAAGGAATTGGCAATACGATTTCCATCTCCCATGAGAGAAAACTATCTTTTGAGAAAAACGTAATTTGAGAAGTTCCAAAAGAAAGGCTCTTGGTAGGGGAGATAGCAAAGTCCAAAAATAGTAGCTATTTGCCCCAATAGAGAGAATTTTCATACTAACTCACATGTATCAAATAGAAGGATTAGAAAACTTTTTAGATCCTGATTTTATTTGGATAATTTGCTTCTTTCTGACAACTATGTTTTTACATTATTTTACAGGATTGGAAAGGACAGAGCCGTTGCCCATTTTAAACTAACTTTTATACTAAACTTACTACAAAACTAAGCTTAGCTCCTACCACCACTTGTGCCCCTCCAACCCTTAGTAATTAGGTTATGATTCACTGATTTCACTTGAAAGATCTGTAGACCTAAAGGGCACTGGGTCCTGTCACTAATGATCAGATTCTAGTTCTCAACTCTTTTAGATCAGGGGTTACACTCCCTATACCTTGATTTGGGGAGAAATTGTGGTCCTAACTCCAACCACTAAAAATATCTCATGGAAACTCTTGAGGGCACATTAGGGAGACTAGGAAGAGAACTATATTCTGTTGGTTTAGGCTCTTTACCAAAATCACTTCTTTTAATTTTCACTCCCAGTCTTGTAATGTGTATTTGCATTCCTTGTTTTTGGATAAAGAAACTAAGGGTCATAAATGCTGAAAAACTTGGCTAAAATCAGGTAGGCAGTTAACAACAGAACAACACTTAACTCTCATCTGAATGGCTTCCAGTTCCATGTTCTATTCATGCTCAGATCAGAGCAGAAAGGGGACAGTGTTTATGGCAGACTATGTTATCTAAAAATGGCCCCTGCGATAGCTCCAATCTCACATACTCTTACAATTTTCCCCTTCCCTTGAATCTGTGTGGGCCTTTGTGACCAGCTTGATGACTAAACTGGAACAGAAGTGATTCTATGAAGTTCCCAAGGCTAGGTCTGCCTTCTGTTGCCTCCCTCAGAGTCCCCAGATGCTTCAGAGCTTAGCCTTTGAGCTGACACCTCATGGAACAAAGATGAGCTATGCTTGCCTACCGGGTCCAAATTGCAGATTTGTGACTGAAATAAATGTTGTCTTTGTTTTAAACCACTACACTTTGGGATAATTTTTTATGCACCCATATGAATAGTGACAAGCATACAACAATGACATTAGGCCAACTGGCAAGACCATGCCAATATCTATATGAGTGTATGCATGTGTGTGCACATTTGCATAAAATGACTATATACATGTAGAGACTCTGAACATGCCACAAGAATGTTGCAAGAATTCATGGCAAGGAATCATAAGCATATTCATCCTGCCTGCTCTACACACTCCAACCTTTGTCAGAAACATTTCCTAGGGAGTCTCTCTTCCATGTGATTGCACAGTACTGGACAGTGGCAGCTACAGCTCTTCCCTGCTATGTGTGCTTTTTCATGTCCTTTCTTCTTGTTCCTCTGGAGAATCTCTCTTGCACTCCATGAGGTCTTCAGGAGCATCTAGTTGGAACATCCTTTGGACTACCATTACCACACTTCCACAGGATGCACTGGATTACTCAGTTCCCCATTTGCCTCGTAGGGACTGGTTCAAGGATGGGCATGTTATACAACAAGGCCCACTTACTCATGCACTGAGATTGATAGCTGGACCCCCAAAAGAGATGTCTTCTGTGGTTGATCGAGTTATTAGTCTGGATACTTCACCCCTCCTCTTCACACCCTTTGCCATGTAACTTTGCAATTCCTCCAATAAAAAATGTAAAATGCATTTCCTTGCTCCTTGACTTAAGATATGACCTCATGGCTTCCATTGGTCCACAGGATATTAACAAACAGGATGCACGCAGGGGCTGAGGAAAGCTTGTGCTTTGGAACTTGTCCATTTCTATCTCAGCATTTGCCTTAAAAAGAGCTTCCTTGGGGTATCTCGTGCCTCTTCATCTGTGGCCCAAGGATGAATGAATACATGTGGAATAGAGCTACCCTGCCAGTTTCAGAATCAAGCAAAGCCTCCTTGCGGTCAACCTTTGAATTGATGAGAAATAAATCCTTCTTCTGCTATTGAGATTTTGTGGTTGTTACACAGCATTTTTTAAAAGCAATAGGTAACCAATGCACTGTTTTCCATGCAGATGCTAAGCTGGAGGAACATAAATTCAGGTTACTAGTGGATGTCTATGGAGACAGCTCAGCTGAGAATGAGGCCAGGAAGTGGAAAGAAAACAAATCCATTTGAGCCAGGGATCCAGCTGCTGCCTAAGGCATTTGGATCTTCCTTCAGAGTTTTCAGTTACAAGGCAACAAATCTCTCTGTCTCTTTTTCTTTTTCTGAAGATACTCTGAATACAGTTTCTGCCACTTGAAACAAGAATAACCCAGATTAACACACATGTCATTTAAACCATCCCTGGAGTGTCCCTGTTTCTCAGCTGCACTCCTCCCTGCCACCTGAATTGCCATTTCTAGAACCTGAATAACGGGCTTTCAGCCGGATACTTCTTGGGAAGGTATAAAAGAGTTCCCAGTTGAAGTTTCCTTAAAAACGTGAATTGTCACATCTTCTTACCCTGTTCCTGCATAAAGTGTAGTTGGAGCTGTCCTGCAGAGGACAGGGCTCATTTTCCATCAGCTGTGGCAGGGTTTTATTGTCACTTGAGAAAACGAACTAGATTCTGACTCTCTTGGGGTCTTGGAATGACAGGAAGCAGCAGGTGAATCAGAAGTCTTCAGCTTTCTCTTTCTTCCTAGGCAGGGGCAGGCAGTACCCGGCCAAATTTGGTAGATGGGACTGGTAGCTTCATGTTCAAGTTACGGGTTCTAATCCTGCCAGGTTGATTTGTGTACCAATGGTATACACCTTATGCTAGAAATGAAGAAGTCCATAAAATATGTACATGTGTGTATATTTCTCTGCTCCTTTGCAGCACTCTGGGTACCACAGAAATGTAAGCTGGAAGATAGCTGAAGTCCTAGTCTGTCCGAACAGCACGGGAATATTTTAAGGGTGGCATTTTCCTTAGCAGTGTGTGAGATTCTGTTTAGGGTTTTCCCAGGTCATTCTTTCCTCACAAGTATCTTTCCTCTCCCCACTCATCCATCACAAAGCTTCCCATCCTGCACTGTGGGGGAGGGGGGAGCAGGAACTCAGCATCTCCTGCACGCACATTTGCCTGATAAAAACTCAGAAGATCTTGAATTGCAACACTGAACAAAGGCCCCAGGCCCCTGCCAGCATGCGGGGCCAGGCCCAGGAATGAAACGTGACGTCCCTTCCGTGGCATCCACACCGCATGCTAATGACAGGTCCAGCGGGCTTGTGTTCTTTCAATTTTAATTACGAAGCAGGACTGTAACGAGACTGTGTGGCAGGGAACTGCTGTGGAGCTTGACAAGGTATTTTGTCAACATATTATTATATCCAGATGTAGGCGAGCCCAGAGGGTGAAGTAGGGCTCTGAAACCAGCCAAGGCCTTGGCACGCCTGCTGGCTCTGCACCCATGGGAGTGTCCTGGGGAGGGAAGCTGAACCACTCCAAACACGAGACTCCTCGGGCCTAGCAAGAGAGGTCGGGAGTGAGGGTGGAAGGCGTCGGGGTTCTCTGTGGAACCCACCAGCACATGCTTGACTGCTCCTAGACATGTCCATGTGATGGATGTGGTCCTATCAAAGCCACGCTGTGAAGGGACCTGTTACCTGGCACCTTGGGTGCACTGGGCATTCTATGTAAATGTCGCGTTTAATGTTCACTATGATGCCGTGAAGGAGATTGACGTAAACACTGCGTGGCCTGCAGTAGCTATTCTGCCTTTTAGCCCCTCAAACTAACAACAGCCCGCCTTTGTTCAGGTTGACAATACCCCAACAAAGCAACTTGATCTCCTAGGCTTGCTCGCAGCTGCGGAGACCGGAGACCGTGTGACATAACTCAGCCCAGTAGTCGGTGTAAGTCCCCAGGGGAAGGCTCTCAGGAAAGCTATTGTGGTTTCTCACAAAACAAAAGGCAGATTTATCTGGCAGGCGCCTTTTGCCTGTTCCCTACTCTCTTCATTTCTTTCTGTAAAGAAGGAGATCAGATGGTTGGAGTAACAGAAGCCACCTCACAACCACACGTGCGAGGATGACAGAGGATCGCAGGAACCTGGAATCCTGATTAATACGTTGATATCATTATCTCCATTTTACAGATGGGAAAGTTGAGGCTTAGAAAGATCAACCTATTTTTATAAGGTCATAAAACAGAGGCACATTTCAGACCTCTGTCTCTCTAAGTCCAAATTCCATGCTTTTCCCACAAATTCTAATTAGAATATAGTCTTAAGATCTTTAAAGATATACATGTGCATTTATTCTCAACTCTAACAGAATGTACGGAAAATATCTGCTTGATTTTAGGTGGGGTGCAATTCCTGGGATAGGGAGGATGCTTAACAGAGATGAAAAGGAGATCAGTGAGCATGGAAGACTCAGAACATTCTTTTGCAATAAGATTAGAAATGTCTAGGTGTAGCCTCACATATACTGACAGCAGTGCAATGGGATTAAATGAAAAATACCAGGAACAGAGAGGGGGTGTCACTAAGTGGAACTGATATGTAAATTCAAGGGAAGCAAATGAACTCCTAATGGTGTTCCAGCAATAACAAACGGGATTTTTCTGTTATTTCTTGTCTCTTTCTCACCCCATTAAAGAAAGAAAAAGAAAGAATTTGCATTTGTGTTCAGGACATTGGATTTAAAACTTCTGGCTATTCAAAAGGTTTAATCTCTGTGCCCTTTACACTCAAGTGGGGGTTAAGTTATACTGAAAAATCACTCTCTTATTACCTTTAAAATTGGGTGATAGGGAGGAAATCTTGTCAGAGACTTCTTTTTCTTTAATGAGCTGTGGTTTCCTGATACAGCCTGGGTCTGCTTTAAAAGCTTCTTCATTCCCATGCAGTTTAACTCAGGAAGAATTAAGCAGGTCAAACCCAAACAAGTTTTTTCCCTTGTACCAAGAATAAGCAATTTTCTCCTGGAAGTGCCTGGAGAAGAAAATTATAAAGAAAGATTTGATCCTAAACTCCAGAACCCCATGAGCCCTGAACTCTGGGGATATTGTTCTTGCTTTGATCACAGATCTCTGAATGAAAAGAAGTAAAGACCCAGTGTGTCAGTGTGTTCTTGCCTGTCTCGTGCCTTGAGATGAGAAAGACCACATTGCGTTTCTCCCAAGAAGTGAGAAAAGACATGCATGATTTGCAAGTGGTGTCTGGAGGAATAGATGGCTTGGGACCGACTTTCTCTCAGTCAGCTGACTAAGTACAGCCTTGTCGCCAGTCAGATGACTTAGTGCTGTCCTTTCTCCATCTCAATCTTCCCGCAGCAATCTGGGTGTATGCAGCAGATACTTAACTAAATTACTACGGGTAATGGGGGTACACTCAATGCTACAGGAAGTGAGAGGTAAGATGTGGTATCGTATGTCAGGACTTCAAGCCAAACTGACCACCAGGGTTATGTCAAAGTTGTGTGAGGTCCAGGGCAAGACACTCTCTGTTCTTCCTTCTCCATATGCTAGCATTTTATTCAGGTGAATTCAGAGAAAAACCAAATGTACCGTAAATGATGAAATCATAGGCAATGGTTGTAAACGGAAGTGGTTCAGAGCCAAATAAGCTGTCCTAGGCAAGCACACCTGGGGAAAGACAAAGGACAACCTGAGAACAGGAAGGGCATTCTTGCTTGGAAGATAATGTCAGTTCCGTTCCAGCGGTGGCGGGTGTGCCAAGATTGTGCATAAGTCACAGGCTGATAGATGCTCATGTGTCCAGATATTTGAATAACAGCAGCAAACAGGGAGCCTTTACCTTGAGCCAGATAGTGTCTTGGGAACTCACACGGAATGCCTTGTTTTGCTTTTGCAACTCTAGGGGATTCTTATCAGGTCCTCTAATGAATGCTGTGGTCTTCAACCTCTGGTTTTCAGACCAGTACCAGTCTGTGGCCTACGAGGAACCATGCCACACAGCCAAGAGGTGAGTGACAGGTGGCGTGCAAGCAAAACTTTATCTGTCACTGTCTCCCATCACCCCCAGATGGGACTGTCTAGTTGCAGGAAAACACTCTCAAGTCTCCCACTGATTCTGCATTATGGTGAGTTGTATAATTATTTCATTATATATTATAGTGTAATAATAATAGAAATAAAGTGCACAATAAATGTACTGGGCTTGAATCACCCCACAACCATCCCTTCACACCCCCAACTCCTATCTATGGGAAATTTATCTTCCATGAAACCGGTTCCTGGTGCCAAAAAGGTTAGGAAACACTGCTCTAATAGAGGGAAAGACTGAGGCTTGGAAAGCTTAAGCGTCTTGGGCAAGTCACTCCAGTACTTGGTGGCTGTTAGACCAGGATTCCCAGGTGAGCAACCACACTCCAGACTTTGCTTCTTACCTTCACTAAAATCGTGATGTCTGTTTCATGCTGGTTGGTGCCTTGGGTCCTGGGAATACCAACGTGATGCAGACATTCTCCATGGGTCATGGCTGATAACGCTTACTTACAGATTTGTGGAATTGAAGGATTTTGCCACAGTACTTATCTTTCTTCTGAGGACTACCTATAGAATCTACCTGACAACTTTGCATTCTTTCTGTTTACCTTTCCCTAATTCCTGGATTTCTTCCTTGACCAAATCAGATGGGATTGGGGCCTATAGGTCAGGAGCTTCAGTTCTCGGCACCACACGGACACGTACAGAGAACCAGAAGAGAAAATAACTGCTAGAACAAAAACACAGACCAAGAATTATCTACAGGGTGCCAGAAGAGGGGCCAGCATAAACTGGAGGAGTCAGGAAAAGGCATTTCAAGAGCAGCGACATTGGGCTGGGAACCGATGCTTGATACCGTCACCTAAGCACCTGTTTATCTAGCCCAGACATTGAAAGCAGATCCATTCAAACTCCGGTGACCTGGAGTTGGTATTAATACTACTTACCACTTAGACTCAGCCCACCAAAAACTGCCCATCCCTCTTGCATGCCTTTTTTTTTTTTTTTTTTTTTTTTGCAGTTTTTGGCTGGGGCTGGGTTTGAACCTGCCACCTTTGGCATGTGGGCTGGTGCCCTACTCCTTTGAGCCACAGGCGCCTTCCCTCTTGCATGTCTTGTAGAGAAGGGAAAGGAAGAAGAGGAAGGGAGGGAGTGTGGAGGACTCTCCTTGCCTCTGACTCCCAAGTCTGGAGCTGCCTGAACAATCCCTCTGACCAAGAATAGGGGTTCTCAACCTTGGCTACAAGGAACTCTCAATCATTTCTGGGAGGTGCGGTCCAGGAATGAGTCATTTTGGTCAATTACCAGGCTACCCAATGTTCAGCCAGCATCAGGAGCCCTTGCAATGAGCCGCAGGGAGCACATGATCCCCTCTGTGACTGTGCTGCTGCCTGTCTGCCCGGCTTCCTGTGCTCATTCATCTTCTCCGTGGAAGGTGGGCCATGTCCGCCTTCAGGCCAAACCACCTTGCTTTCTTTTCAGTGCCTGATATAGCTAGGGCCCCCATAACAGGTATAAGGAAGTGAAATCTGGGAGAAGGCGAGGCCCAGCTCTCATGGTTTGGTTCCCGACAGTTAGTTTTGGCCAGGGATGGGGAGTAAGATTTCAGGTTGTTAATAGCAACCCAGGGTTTTCATTCTTCCTGAACCCCCTCTCCCCCAGGGAGAG
This sequence comes from Arctocebus calabarensis, assembly GCA_963573935.1. Lineage (NCBI taxonomy): Eukaryota > Metazoa > Chordata > Mammalia > Primates > Lorisidae > Arctocebus > Arctocebus calabarensis. The sequence goes on from CAUYON010013377.1 coordinate 14,612, forward strand.
GAAGAGCTGGTGGAAATGAGATGACACTGTTTGAGAGGGTCATTTGGTTTTAATGAAGAAGATAAACAAAGTGGGTAATTGTTTCCTGCCTAGAGAAAAGTCACATGAGTGACCTCGTGAATAGGTCTTATGAATTGATACTTTTTAAGCCTCTATTTCATTTTCCTTGTCAATTGCCTTTCACAAAAAAATTAAAATTCTATATGGTACAGCTATTAGTCCTTTTCAAAAGGGTTTTGGAAACCATTTTTGGCTAAATAAATAAAAGTGGGGGAATGTTGATATATAAATTACCGCCAAGTAATGAGGACAGCTGGGATCATTCTAACCAGGACCTTTGCAGCCCATACATTGTTCTTCCATTATCCCACCACACACACTGTGCCAATGGTCTTCAGGCTTCAGATTATTGACTAAAACTGGCGTAAAGGTGTCAATGTGACCCCCATTGTAGTTACTACGTGGTTGTTTGTGATCATCTAGTTAAAGACCCTTAGACCTGCTGCTCACCCAGCCAATCTTGTATGTGTAACAGATGCATACAGCATTTAGGAGCTACCCTGAACAGATTCCTTCATTCTATCACCACATCCCCCAAGTGACACTCTGACCTTGTTCAAGGAACACCTGTAGCTATTTCTCAAGGCATTCAGCAAGAACACGAAATGGTCTCAAGTTCAAAGTTAGCCCATACTTTTTGTTCTTTTATTTAAAGCTTCTTGACATCTTGGTCTTATTCAGTACATGATTTTTATAATAATTACCTACTAAGTCAATAGCTAAATATAAAATGAAGGAGAAAAGCACAAAGCTGCCTAAAGTCTGTGCCTTAGTGAACTTGTTTTGTAAAGATGTGAACATGTGAGGGGTGGTGCCTGTGGCTCAAAGGAGTACGGCACCAGCCCCATATGCCAGAGGTGGCGGGTTCAAACCCAGCCCCAGCCAAAAACTGCAAAAAAAAAAAAAAAAGATGTGAACATATGAATGTTAAATAATTAGTGGTATTCTGGAATCTTCCACCAGAAAAATTCTCCAGTGAGTCATTTTCAGACAGCTCTTGAGATAGTTCTAGAGACTTTCTCAGCCCAAATAAGAGGGTACACTGGATACAAAGAAAGATGTCTTTCTTTGAGAAGGCTACGGCTAAACAACTTGTTATTCAGGAGCCATTTTGGCTTTAATTCACTAATGAATGAGTGAATCAATTAGTTCTTTGGAAATTTCAGGTTTCTGAGAGCTGTTGCAGACCCATCATCAGTGTTCAGGGTGGGAAGCGGGTGCTGAGCAGGCCTAATAAGCTTCGGTGGCTCCCTCCCCTTTCCAGAATCTTCCCCCCCCCCAAACAAAGGCCCTCTTCTCCCTCAGCCCAGTATCTCTAAGGGAACTTTGAGTTATGTGGGAGAAAGCAGAGAGATGATTACAGGGCTGGAAAACGAGACCTATGAGAACTAGTAAAAGGAATAGGGATTATTGAACCTGTGGAAGGAAAGGCTGAGGAGTGATTTAATAGTCTTTTCCTCCTCTTTGAAAAGATCTCTCACGGAGAACCAAATACAGCCAGCTGTTCAGCATCTCCACCTAAGACCAACAGGGCGGAAGCAGGTTCAGGCTACAGCACCAGGGATTTAGGACACAAAAAGAATTTCCTGACTTTGAGAAATGTTAAACATCGAGAAAAAGTTACCCATAGGGGTTGAGGAATCTCTTTCTCTTGGGGTATTTTAACATAGGAGATTTTCTTAGCTGTCTTGAATGATTTACAGGTCCTACCTAACACTGGGGGAGGGGTGAAATCCACAGAACCAGATAATCTCTTTTGGAGGATCTTTTTGGTTTTAGAAAATTAAGAAGACATTTAAAAAAAAGTTTTTAGAAGACATTCTCTATCGACCCTTCGTTGTCAATTTAGTCTAAAATTCACAAAGCAGGATTTAAAAAGGACAAAACACCAGGACTTAAAAAAAAAAGTTTCATTTATAGTTCCATCTTTTTCAGCTATTTGTTCTTGGGAAGTTCAAGTATTTACGTCAACCTCTGTTTCCTACCTGTGAATTGAAGCCCAAACTACCTGTATCTCCTACTTTACAGTCACTCTGAGTATCAAATAAAACATGAAAATGTTTTTAACAGTGAAAACAATTATACAAATGTAAAAAAACATTACCAAAAGGTATTTTTTATATAAATACCTCAATATTCCCCTATTGCGTTTCGGTTGGAACTAAGAGTCAGGTCTGACAAAGGTGATCCTAGTCTCCCAAGGTACAGACAGCTGTGCTTGCCACGTCTCTAACACACTGTCAGGAATGAAGTTGAGAGAGTTTACTTTGATGTCTGGCTTTGGACTATTTCCTGATAGTCTGACAAACCCAAGACCAACTAGAATTTCAAACTCAGGCAATATCTGAGCTCCCAGTCAAGCATTTTGGCTCAGTTGGGTGTAGGTGAGCAAGTTTGCATCCCATTCCAACCATTCCCAAACAATTTTCGTAAGAGCTGGGGGGGACCACATGGCCTAAAAAAGTACTTGGAGAAGGTTGCCAAAGAGACCCCAGAACAGGCTCTGAGACTTGCTTGCTACCCCATGCTGTGGTCATTTGCTTGGGTAAGGGGCTCGCAGGGATGTCAGCCGGCCCTTAGAGTCCCAGCTTCTCCTTTCTCCTCTCATAGTACTCTTTAATTTGATGAGTGCTTGACTAATTGGGTGAGTGTTGATTAAGAAAGCACATCACTACTCCAGAGCCAGTTCCCAAGGGGCCTGCGCTTACCAGAAAGGAAGCCAGTATCCTGCCTGTGTGTTCCCTGACATTTTCTTTTCCCCAAACTGCCTGCTATGGAGAGCCAACTCCCTGGAGCCCCAGAGCCGGTCTTTTCCAAGGCATCAGGGTTGTTTCACTAGAACAACTTCCTTGGGATTCTACTCCAGGAAAATCCAATTGTGGCTATTTGCAGGCTTTCCCTCCTGCTAATGTAAAATTTACTTTATCCCCAAAACACCAGGCAAAGAGAAAAAAGAAAAAAAAAAGTTTTTTGATGGAAGGAGTTGGCTGATAGCTAGAAAACCAAATGGAGAATTATGTGAAATCTTCAAGTACAGGAAAACTCTGCTCCCAAGAAAGGAGAGAATAAGAATTACAGGATAAGAATTCAGCCACTCTGTAGCAGCAATTATGTGACAGATTCAACTCACTGGGAGACATGGCTGAAAGAGCACTTGTAACCAAGTCCAGAAAAGCACCAGAGTAACCCCAAATTCACCCAATGGCCCCAGTCAGGACATGTGTTTGCAGCAAACAACTTAGTTTCACACACGAGTCTTGTCATTTTCCTCCTGAGAATACTTCAACTTCTTCTAGGGTCTGACTGTTCTAATTCTTGAAAATATGTTTTTTTCCTTCTCTCTCCTCTTGTCCCCTGGCAATTTTCTAGTTGAGAGCAGGTAAACAAGAGCTATAACAAATGCTGCTTCTGGGGAAAAGCTGCACTCAGATGAATTTCTGTTCTCATTTCGCCCTTCCTCAGGAATTGTGTGTTTTTTGGCCCACTTTACATGTCGTGTGCATTTATAACGTGACAGAATAAGGTCTCACCACATCATGTATGAGGGGCCACTAAACCGTGTTGTCTTGATTCACGCAGTTTTAGCCTTTAAATTAATACCTGTAGGGAAAAATGGAGTCACACTCCACAGCGGGTTGTTGGAAGGAAGTGATATTGATGAAATGGTTAGACAGTGATTAATATGCACCCTAACTCACCAACAGACCCCCATTTCAGCATCCTGCACTTTACGGAGTGATGTCCAGTGACTCGCTATTGATCAGCGATTGCATTTGCATGGGACCAAATGGCAGCGTCAATGCTTTTTGTCCTATTGAGTTTCAGCCAATAACAATTGATAGTTGGCACGAGTTTCCCAGAGACATTTGTCTGCCATCAGGGAGTTGGTTAACAGGTTGGCAGTTTCTATGTTTGTGAAAAAGGGAAGAGAAGTGTCAATTCTGCTTATAAATTTGTTCTCATACCTGATGTGGAGAAAAAGGCAGCGTTCACTCCCTCCTTATCGAAATGTAGTCGTTACAATCAGCCATTTGCCCATCAACCTGTTCACAACCAACACCGCTCTGCCCTTATTTTTTATTGATAATCATGTGAATAATTAAAGCCCAACTACATGAAACCCACATATATCATCTTCAGTAGGCATGTAATGGGCCTGGGCTCAGCCTTTGCTCACAGCATAAATTAAGGCCAAAATATTCATAATGTAAAGCAGGCAGGTCATTGCCGCCTACAGAATTCATAGCAACCTGCTTGTCACTCAAAACCTGTCACCTTCAAGGAAGTCAGCATGCAAAGACCTGTTCTGCTCCCCAGCCATCACGGGGGCTATGGCTACTTTTTGCCTTCTGTTTCGCCTCAACCACTGACGTTACGTAAGCAGATGACATGCTATTTGTTTTGAAAATCCCACTGGCTTCATTTGGCCATTCCTGCTGCGGCCTCCTCATTTGTTCCAGGCTTACTTTTAAAAAGCCCAGGCAGCATCATCCAGAGCTATTAACCTCTCTCACGAATGTCATCAGTCATGCTTGGCACACGGCTTTGCTAGACAAATCTAACAACATCTGCCATGCATTCTGCAACTTCCTTTTGATTCCTCACACTTTATTTTCACTTTCATCTCCGTGCACTGGTGAGATTTATGTCTGATCCTGTTCAGATGCCAGGGAGTTGGTAACGTGCCATTCCTCCACAGGGCAATGTGCCCTGAGAGGAATTGGGGTGGCCGCTAGTTCAGGGCTGGCAAGCATCCCTGTTGCCAACATCCAATGGCCACCAAAGCATTTGGCCAGACAACTTCCTTGATTCAGTGGACACTGCCCCTGAGAACCCACTCATGTGCACACACGAACAGCTGCACATTAAAGGCGTCTTTGGAAAATAATCATTTTATTTAGAAAATAGGTTACCCATTTCCTGCCCAGACCTAGGACTCCCCCAAGAGCATAATAGTAGCTAAATGCTGCTCTTTGTTCATCTGAACCCCTCCTTCTCCACCCCATAGAGAACCCCCATTTTCTTTTTGTGTTATCGTGATTCCTCAGAGAGGTGGTTGCCTGGCATCACAGGGTCACACCTGCTGCTTTGACCATGGCTTTCAGACACCTCTCTGATTGACATGTTCAGGAGCCCAAAGATCAATAGCTATGCCCCTGCCTGGAAGCTATAATGATTCCCCATTTATTTCCTTACAGGCAAACATTTCCTCTGGCCAATGCTCTTAGGACTTTTGGGTCTACGATCTTAAAAAAAGAAAAATCCAAGGTCCTGGAATATTCATCAGGCCTATTATTCTATTAGTCACCTTGTGAAAACTTAAACTTGTCCTCAGCCTTTTGTGGTGGAAGGTGAATCATATGCAGGAGAGATAGATGGACTGTTAAATAAAAAATATCCACTTTCATGAAAATGTCATTAGCAATGAAGAATGCATTTAGGGTTCTCCACGAGGCATCCAGGGCTATTTAAATGATCAAGGAAAATGAGCACTCATACCTCAAAGGGTTTTTTTTTTAATATTCCGTAACTTCACTTTTGGCTTAGCAAGCCTAATGTTTATCTTTTTCGATGAGCATTATGAATCATGAATCTCTTTTAAAGAAAAATACATGTTTATATAGTTTATAAGCCCCATGTATCTTCATTGTGTGATGCTTAATTTCTGAGATAAGACTATAAAATAAAGGATAATACTTTAAGGCCTCCCTCATCTTAAAGAATTCTTAAATCACCAATGTTATGAATAACATGAAAGAGAAAAGTAAGAGAGCTGACTCAACCAACACTGATGTAAACATGTCTTAATTCTAAAGCACTCTCAAATGTTTAATAATCAAAAATAGTTCCATAATAAGCTCAAGTGAAGTAGGTAACGAGACACCCATCGTGAGATGCCCACGATAAGGAGACGTGTAATTGAGGTGGTGAGAGAGAACAGCCGCTGCCCTCAAATACATCAATAGTACATTTTTTCCACTTGGATGCCCTCCCCACGCACACTAATCCATGGATCTGAGGGGGAATAATCCACTGACATCCAATTTTCTGGGAGAAATTTTTTCCCCTTCCTGAATGAGGCAATTTGTTCATGGAGTAGTGGTAGTATTAACTCTTTCTCAGCTAAACGGTCCTCACAAAAGAAAGATTAATTCTGGCATTGGAGATTAAGGTCACTAATTCAAAAAACCTAGTCAGATGCCCTCAATTTCTAGCCACATTCTCTCCTGTCTAGAAAAATAACAAAGGAAACTATGATTTCCTGGTAAAGCAGAAACAACAAGAAATGTTCAATATTGAACCTGCAAAAAACTCTTATACATGAAATGGGGTGGTGATTCAAACAGACTCTGGATTCAAGTATGTTCTGAAAGACTTAGAAAATAGTTTTTTTTTTAAAATCCAGTTGTAATTCTAAAAACATTTATTGAGTATATATTATGTTCTGCTGTGCTTCCTTCAGGAAAAATAAAATAGGAGTACAAGTTTTTCAGGCATATGTGTAAGTAAATTATAGAAAGCATGGGAGTCTGTAAAAGACATCAGTGGAATATAGGGGAAGGTGTGCCTGGCTGTGCCTAGCAGAAAGAAGAGAGACTGTCTTCCAGGGAAGGAAAGGGAGGGGAGAAACTAGGGGGACACCACCAGTAGCCTAGCAGAACAAAGTCACAGTGTGATTTGACCCGTCATTGTAGGTCATTCATGCAATGTCTTGTTTTGCAAGATCTTCTCATTTTGCAGAACTGATGCAGAATCCAATGCAGAGCTGAAGACCTCTTCAACTTCCCTCTCCCTCCCCCCTTCATCCAAAGTTTTTCATAGAATCTTCGGGAGGTGTCTGTCTTATGATCATGAGAGAAGTCAAGTGAATTATTATATACTGTCTGCTGCTCTCTCTTCTTTCCCTCTCCTTCTTTCCTTCTGCTAGGAGGCCTTGGTTTGGCCTGGTCCTGCACTGGCCCCACTGCACTGTCCCCACTGGCCCACCTGTCCACTGAACTCTCCAGCTCCCAACAGACAGGGTCTCCCCACAAGGTCCTGTCTCTAATTCAGCTACTTCCCTTATTCCTTCAATGATTCTAGTGTTCTTAAACCTTGAAGATTTCAGAACCGGTCACTATAACAGTGACACAGGCTACGCAGGGTACCAAAACATACTGTGGAATCCTACAGAATTTGTAGGGAGGAATTCTTTCCATTCTCATACCTGGTCCTCTCCTCTGAAGACTCTAACCCTAGGAACCAGGGACAACACGATGCCATTCTAGATCCATTCCCCTCCCAAGTAGGCCAAGTTTATTTACCTGGCTCCCCACTCCCTGCTCCCTGCGTGGGGCTTTCCCCTCAAGACATAGCACAGCCCCTTTGTGAGTGCACATATGGAAGAACTCCCACACTGGACTCATTCCTGTCCCTGTGTTGGATGGTTTACATCTGAGCAGAGATAACATCCCCCTGCCCGCGCCTGCTAACTACGGGAAGTATATAGAGTGTTCCTTCAGAAGCCCCACTGTCACAGCTGAGAAGAAGGGTCTTAGGTATTAAGACTTTTAGTTGTAAGAGGTGAGAAAAACAGATCTAAAATAGGTTTCTTAAACAAAAGAAACTTGCTGGTTCATGTAATTGAACAGCTAAGGGTTCTGCTTCAGACATAGCCTGACCTGGCACTCAAACCAGGGAGCAAGACCCATTTCTCATCTGGCATTTCTTACCTCCATTCTGTGGGCTCTGTTGGCAGGTTGGTTGACACTAGCATATCCCAGTACTATCTTATTCTCTGACTACTACCTCAAGGAAAGAGGGAGTAAATTAACTTCTCTTTATTGTGAATCCTGGCAAAATAACTCGCGTATCTTATGACTCTGACCATTGTGATGGCCATAGCAAGGCAATGTATTGAAGGGCAGTGTGGTCTGGGTTGCATCCCTGGGCCTGGGATGAGGCCAGCCCTGCCTGGACTGAGTGTGGATACATGAGCCATTTCCCAGAGGAAAATCAGAATACCACTTTTTAAAAAGGAAGGAGGTGTACAAGTTAAGTGGCCAAAATGAAAAATAAATAAGGCCACAATGTAGGTTTCTAAACTATTGTAGTCATATTGGCCAAAAGATGATCTAAGAACCTGGAGTAGAGTTATTCATACTGTTGAGAGTTATTTGCACTTTAGAAACAAACACCAGATTTAAAAGACTTGGACCTCATAGGATATAAGAATCTCTTAACATTAACAAGACTAAGTCAAATAATCCAGCAGAAAAGTAAGTAAAAGATACAACAAGACAAATCACTAAAGAGCAAATCTAAATGGCCAAGCACATTTTCAAAATGATGAAATTCACCAGTAGTCAGGGAAATGCAAATGAAGTAACAATGAGATGCCATTTCATAACATCAGATGGACAAATTAGTAAGAATTATCACACCCAGTGATGGTGGGCTGGCGGGGGTGTGATAGGAAGGGTACTCATACATATAATGGCAGAAATGCAGCATGTTACAGCTGTTTAGAAAAGCAATTTAGCAATAATTATAAAAATTGAAATCACATTTACTATTCTACTCAGTAATTCCACTCTCGAAAATCTATCTGATAGAAATAAAAGAACCAGTGCACGAAGTTATTTAATGTGTGTGTGTATTATTATTGTTTCAAGTGGCAAACAAACCCTGAAAACAGAATAAATGCTCCTCAGTAAGTGAATACCCAAAATATTATGAAGAAATATGGAACCAATAAAAAGAATGAACTAGAGCTATTCCAGTTAACTTGAAGTGATCTGCCCCAGGTTTCATTATGAGACAAATCAGATTGAGGGAAATGTATGTAATATATTATGTCATCTTATTGTTGAATATGGCCTAATTTTTATAAAAGAACAAAAATGATCATGAAATCTGTGTAGTTATACCAGAGATTATATTATCACCCAGAAAAATATGGGTGATAATACATTGGATTTTTAAAATTGAATACTTGGGGAAGAAATTTAAGAGTGTGGTGGGGGAGGGTGACTGGCCATCTTGTTTTGATGGAAACTGAGGATGCTGGGGTTTTAACTGCTAAGGCGGGACAGTCTCAGGTACACTGATTGTTGGTCACACTATGCGCACCAACCTATAGGATGGAGAGTAAAGGAAAAGGTAAACCAAAAACAAGAGGTAAACCAAAAACAAGACCAAATGTAATCATATCTGTATTTATGTAAAATAATTTATCTGGGTTGATATTTGTAAAAATAAGCTTTTAAAATGGTTATTTTCATAAATTTCCATAAGACTTGAGGATAAACTTGAATCCTACGTGCTCACTCCTCTGATTTTGAAGAAGCCACCCTAGAAATACAAGGGCTGAAGCCATCTTGATTAGCACGGAAGTGCCATTTATTCATTTATTCAACAAATATTCATTAAGCATCTATTCTGTGTATTACTTTACCTATTACCAACACAACGTATGGAAGACAATGGATAAATGTGTTGAATGTATAAGCAAATGCATGGCCATAACTGCAAAATGTAATTATTGTAATAATCACAACCTACCATACCACGGAAACATGTTAGAGGAAAAAGCAGAAACCTGTGAGAACGTAGGAGAGGGGCATTGGCTTTGCATAGTAGAATCCTGGAAATATACCAGGAGTAAGGAAGGCTTGGAAAAAAATAAGTGTGAGTTTGCAGCTAAGAGAAAGGGAAGAGGGAAATCAGAAAGCAAGAATACCCCACACAAAGGCCAAGTGTCACATAAAGACAGAGTGTATTTGAGGTTTTCCAAGGTTCCTGTGCAGGAGAAAAGTGGAAGTTGGAGAAGGAGAGGCGAGAAAACAAAGCTGCCCAAATAATGCAAGGTGAGAGAGACTATGAGAGGCCCAGGCACCAGCCAAGGAGCTGGAATTCATTCTGAAGGCACCAGGCAGACAGGAAGTCTCACATCAGGGAGCAGACACAGTCAGGTCAGTTTTTAGGGAGAAAACATGAGCACCAGGATGGCAAATTGACTTTATGTCAAATGCCAGTTCCAACTGATTGGTCACAAGAGCTGAAGGACAATGTTAAGAAAGACTGTGTGGTCACCTATGTCTGAGCTTAGCAGTGAAAGTGTCGTGACCAGTTAGCAGTGTCTACCACGAACAAGGGAGAAGGGAGATGGTGACAAGGTTGCTCTGTGTTTTCTAAGACTGCACCTACTACCAACAGTGTGGGAGGGGCCCTTGTGAAAGAGATCATGGTCAGAGACAGTGGGCAATTTCCAATCCCCCTGCAAGAGGAAACGGCCGTTAGAAAGGTGGGATGGAGGAGCTAGACTCACAAGAGATTTCCAAGGTGCTGGGCACATACTTGGGATGGATGAGATCCAGGCACTAAGGGCATCTCTGGCAAGCAAGCCAGCTGCAGAAGAGGATTGCTTTGACGGCCTTGGAACCAAACACCCCTGGCCACCATAGAGACAGTAAGATGAGTCAGCAGTTCCGGGAGCTGCCAGGGCACATTCAACAATTCTTGTCACCAAATCACTTTCTGGTGCCTGTGGTCCTGGCTGCTGTCCCCAGCAGTTTTTATGATTTATTCTCCAGAGCAGTTCCCGGAAGTTGAAAGGTCCTCTAGAGCCAAAAACAGGAAGACCCCCCACACACCTGGCCCGGGGTCCAGGAAGGGATCTGTGTGCTCTGACACACCAGTGGTGTAAGTTCCCATTATGTCAGCAGTGTTTGCCATCTCCAGGCACTTCCCATGACATGGGAGAATTGCTCAATCTCTTCACCAGCACAGAGGAAATGACTAACACCAGGAAGTCATCCCTTCTCCTTCCACCCTCCCCCAATGGAGAAGCTGTTGGACTTTCACTAAAAATATTAATACTATCTAAAAATAAAGTTCATCAACTCTGTCCTCACCCCAGGAAATCCTGACCAGGGTTCCTCTTATATCACCACTGGTCATGGCCAAAGAAGCTTCTCAGAGTCACATCCTACCTGTCCTCTGAGCTTGGAGTTCATCTTGAAATCAATCCCCACCAGTCTTCACCTCCAATGAGATCATGAATAACTCCTGGCACAACTGTATCAAATAAGTGTTTTCCCAGGGGACGAAAGGTCTTCCAAAACTCTTCCATAAGCACACATGCCCAAGTGGGTTTATTTCCTGTCGGGTTGGCTTCCTCCAGGCTCTTTACAGTTTCAGTGTCGTTTTCCAGAACAGGAAAGGGAGTGGGGGAGTGAGGCCTTTAGCAGCCTCGGGTGGACACACAGTGGCTGACCTGTAGGAGAGAACAGCTAAATGAAGCCATTAGTTAGGAAAGCACTGACAGGCACTCTAAGTCCTGGGCAGTGGCGCTGCTCCTGCTGCTGGGTCCTGGGACACTCAGCATGCTGCAGGGTTTTATGTTCCATTGTAAACTGAGAGACCACAGCTGAAAGTTGACATTTGCCTTGGCAGTAGTGGACATGGAGGGATATCCTGTTGGGCTACACTTCTACGATCTAGAGGACAGTTGGGAAGAAATGCCTAAACTCCGGTCTAAGGGAGAAAGAAGGGTGAGGGAAAGGAAAAATCATCCTAGATTTAACTCTTAACTCCTATGTTACTGAAGTTTGCTGAATGCCTGAACTGAGTTATTAGTTTTGCTTCCCAAACAAGGAGGCAGGAGAGTCTTACATAGGGACTCTCACTCCAAGGAGAAGTAGCACAGCACAGTGGATAAAGGGTTTGCAGTTAGAGTCTCTGAGTTCAATTCTTGCTGTCACTATGTACAGCTATGTGGCGTTGAGCAAGTTCTTCAGGATCTGTAAGATTCCTTCACATTTCTCAGATGCAAAACAAGGAGTATTGTGATGATTGCTTAAAACGCAAAATGAACAGAGCTTGCTACATAGTCAGTGCTCCCCAGATGCACTCTGTTTTCTTTACTGAGGACATTACCACGTGCCCGACATTAGCCTAGTGCTGGAGACTGCACGGAGAACAGGACAGACAGGGCTCAACCCACAGCAGGACACAGAGTGTGCCATCCATGGATCCTACGCGACCAGTTGATGGAAAGGGCACATAAGCTCAGGAGCTGAAATGAGCCGAGGACTGTGTGGTACAAGACAGTCTCGCATTGTTGTCCCCTCTTCAAGCTCCAGAGAACCCTGGAGGAAGAAGGAAACTGGTAGAGAGAAGCATCCGGGCTATGTGCACATGTGAAGCCCTCTGGGCTGGATGGTGTCCCATCTCAGGAAGGGCCCAAGGAAAGAGTTCAAGGATGAGAGAGGACACACATCAAGCCTCCAGGAGCATTGCAGGCAAAGGGATCCCAGCCATCTCCAAAGCCACCCACAGCAGAGGCCTGCCCAGGATCCCTCCAAAGAGGCCATGGGGAGGGACTTACGAGCCATCAGAAGGCAGCTTAGGAGACCAGGAGATAAGCTTAGAATGAATACAGTGATCACAATTTATGAGGAAAGAAGCACACTACAAGTTTGTGGGTCTAAATGGAACCTTTGAACTGAAAACCTTAAGTCTCCTTGGGGGTCCTGACTGCCTTGGGCAGTATGGTGGCAAACACTTCCTTGCTTCCTTGCTCCAGGGTCTTTGTGGTTCTTCTCTGTCCCCCATTCTAGAGCCAACTTAAGCATAAGCATCCAACATAAGACTCTGACATACTGCAGTATCTTCACATACACACACACATACTCACACTCACACACACACATACATTCTGAAGGGTTTTTTGCCTCCAGATTAAATATTATGGTTCCCAGTGCACTTGTATAACAACTTTACAACTGTGTATTACTGATACTTATTTCTCACTTTGAGCAACCATGCTACGGAAAATCTGAAGTGGTACCTAGGGAAGCTCTCACAGAAGACCCAGGATGCAGAGAAAGCAGGTTTAGGAAAGAGGACAATAGAGGGGTGGGGGCAGGTGGTAAGATACTGTTCTCTACCCAGTTGGCATGGCTCTAGAAAAGACCAAACCAAAATAAAAAAGTCTTGGAGAGCTGCCTGGAATGATCAAAGACAAATCAAACCAAAATGAACAACACCCTACAATAAACAAGAAAGAAAAAAAATTCCTGTCAGTTGTGTAAGGGAAGCAGGATGTGTCTCTGGAGTGTGCAGGGCACACTGGCTGCCCTGTCGGCCACCGCAGGGAGTCGGGACCTCCCACATCCCCGCGGGAGACAAGAGGGGGACATCGCCTACATTAACTAGGACAAGATCAGGGATCACTGTCTCTCTCTTCACAGAGGCCCACACGTGCCCAGAACGCTGCCTGCTACACAGAGTCCTCTCAGAAATCACTTGCTGAGTGAATTTCATCGGTTGCTAACATGACATGACATCTTAAAGTTTGGATATACAGTATGAGGCAGGAACGGGTCATTTTCATGTGAGTTATCACTGTGCTTAAGGTTTCATTCCAAACGGTGGGTTATAATTCCAGACTGAATTCCTAACATCTCAAGGGAAAAAATCCAGGCCACAGATATGAGACGATGCGTCACGAATTCTAGTAAGGCCTCGCACTGGTGCAGACTATTACTACTTGGCATTTAGAGTGGCCGGGCAGTGGCTCAAACCCCTTTTCTTTCTAGATGTTTTGGAGGTCGTGACAGAGGGTTTCCCCTAGGGGGCAGTGTGTGCATATGTTTCAGCCAGGCCAGGCCAGCGTTTCACCGCCACTAAGGTAATTGCGGAGGCAACAGGAGCTGCGGGTTGAGAAACAAATGCGCTGCATGAAGTTGTTCCTCAGGTAGAGCGGAATGAAGTCGGCCTGGAAGAATCGCGCAGTGGAGAAAACCCTGGTGACACAGCAGAAAATGGGGGATGGTAATTTTCAAAGCTCCAACCACCGAATTGCTTAAGGTTCCACACGGGAACCATTTGACACGCTCCTTAACGTTCGCTAAAGGGTTTCTAATATTTTTATTTATTACCTTTTACGTTTCATGTTTCTGAAATGCATGCAGAATTGTGTTTCATTTTCTTGTCTATACTAGGTGACGGTTCACATTCAATTAAAGTTAACCAGTCTTAAAATGAGTGATGATAATTGATCCAGTATTATTGGGAGAGTACTAAGTTCCTAGTGTGATACATTATTTCAGTTAATCCTTCCACATCTCTGTGAGGTGAGGACTGTCATTGTTCTCATTTTATAGATGGAGAAACAGAGGTATAGGGAGTTTACATAACTTAAGCAAGATCCCAAGCTTAAAGGTGAGTCTAGGATTAATTCTCTTAATTATTTTACTACTTCACCTTCTGAAGCAGTGCCTCTGTAACTTTAATGTGGACACATATCACCTGGGATCCAGTTAAAATGCAGACTGAGTCAGGAAATCTGGGAGGGGCCTCAGCGTCTGCATTTTTAATAAGCGGCCGGCTGTCCTTGGATCAGTTTTGAGTAGCAAGGACCTAAAGAGAAGTGTGTGTTGGGGGAGGGAGGCAGGTGTGAGGACATAAAGATGTGCATGGCATAATCCCTACGCTCAAGAAGGTTACACCTACCACTCAGGAGGCTGAGGTGGGAAGATCACTTGAATCCAGGAGTTTGGGGCCAGCCTGGGCAACATAGCAAGACCCCCATCTCTAAAAAAAAAAAAAAATATATATATATATATATATATATATATATATATATATTTAAAAACTTAGCCAGGCATGGTGGCATAAGCCTGTGGTCCCAGCCTCTCAGGATGCTGAAGTGGCAGGATTCCTTGAGCCCAGGAATCCTGGGCCACAGTGAGCTATGATTGTGCCATTGCATTTCAGCCTGGGCAGTGGTCATAACTAGGGGAACAAGAGAGAAGGACAAAGTGAAGGAGGTGAGAATTTCAGTCATGCCTGGAATTAGAAAGCTCAAGCAACTGGAGCTCTTCGCCGATCATGGACCTTAGAGAAAGGCCTCAGAAAAGACAGTTTGAGAAAAACCAGGAAGGGCAGAGGAGCTTTGACAGTGGATAGAGGAAATTAATTTTGCAGTGGAAGGACAAACACACAGTTTAAACCAAAGTTCTAGAACACAACAACACAAAGCATATTTGGAGATGAGCACATAGTCCTATTTTCCCATCTGGACACTGTATGAACATTATTCTGGAAGCCAATATTTTAGAGCAATGATCTCAATAGGGTGGAAAAAGATTTGATGCTGGGGCCCCATCCCCAGGGATTCTGATTTCTTTAGTCTGATATGGAGCTGGGAATCCATATGTTTCAAAATCTCTTCACATTTAATTGTGCTATGTGTGTGCTGCCAAATTTGAGAACCATTATTCTAGATCAATGATTCTTAAAGTGTGCTGCCTGGGCCAGCGGGTCATTTGGGAACTTGTGGGAAATACAAATTCTCAGGCCCCACCCTGGACCTACTGAATCAGAAACGCTGGGGATAGGACCAAGAGAATCTCCGTTTTAACAAACCTTCTGGTGCTTCTAATGCAAGTCAAGGTTTCAGAAAGAATGATCTAGATCAACGTTTTTCAACCATTTTTATCTCACAGCACACTTGAACTTATAGTCAAGCTTTGGTGGCACACTTAACGTATGTTGATCAAGAAGAAAAGAGTAAAAAAAAGAATACACTTACGGTGCTTTTACCATCTTTTAAAACCAATTTAGTTAATCATTTTAAAAAAGTTTTTTGTAACCCACTGGTTGAAAATCACTGATCTAAAGCTTTGCTACTCCAAGTGTGCCCTGCCTCGGGACACTTTATATGCAGTTGAATCTCAGGCCTCCCCTCTGGGCTGCTGAATGAGACCTGCAGTTTAAGAAGAGGAGACCCCAGGCGATGGGGCCATACATTAAAGTTTTGGAAGCACAAAAGTTGAATTTCAGGGTGAAAAAGTTAACCTTTTTTGATAGTAATGGGGAGCAGCTGAAGGTTAGAGAGTGGCAGCATCACCGATTAGGGCTCTAGAAAGAACAATTTCTAATTAAATGTAAGAGTGATTGATTACAACAGATCTTGCCCAATACTCATTTGGTCCTGCAGGGTGAGGGTAGAAAGAAGTCCCAGAGAAAATCCACCTACTACTCACAGCCCCTACCTTCTTCCCCTATTCTTTCCCTCTTCCAGGCTCCAGCAGAGAACCGTGCACTGGGCCCCTGGGTGTAAGCCTGCAGCTCCTTGAACAGTGGAGCCCTGCCAGACATTGATCCAACCATAGGATCTATCTTAGCTGTGCAACTGAGGCCTCAGTTCCAGCCTGTATAATATTTCTGATAATAAGAGAGCCTAAATGAAGCTTCCTTTAAAAGGCTTTCACTGTTAATTTGGCACAGGGAGAAAAGCCAGCGCATTATACTAAGTTTTCCAGTCATTCTGCCTGTGCCATATAGATGCTTTGAATAGATGTCCATAATGAAATTACTCAAAATGGAATTCATTACTTGACTTAGGATTTATTGCTTTTTAACTAGAAATATAAGGCTACACACACACTCTGCTCCCAGAGTTGGCTGTGTGACCACTCCGCTTCCCCCTTCCCGGTTGGTCCGGGAAGCCAGGGTGCAGGAAGTGCTAAGTGAGTGCAGGGGTCGCCAGTAAGAATGACACCGACAGGGTGGCTTCATTAGGACATGTGCACTGGAGCCCCAGGACTCTGCTGCCAAGTTCTGCTTTCACAGTCTCACCGTGGGGATCACAGGCCAGTCCCCTCCCTGCCAGCATAATTGGAAAGACTCTGAGGAGCCCCGAAGTGCTGAAGTGCTGTAAATTAGAGGCGTTCACTTCTGATGAACATTAAGGGGAGTGTGCAGCTAATTCCACCACACGTGCTGATGGCAGAGTCTCCCCGCTGGGGGCTTTGGGCTTGGAGCTTTACAGGGCCATTTGTTCTGCGTGGCTTCTCCACCAGGGCAAAGACCTCAAGGTGAGTTCATAGACTCGGCTTCTCAGCACTTTATTTTAATCTCTATTTACTATCATCATATGTATTTTAACAAACCTCTAGGGCATGACACGCCACTGAGCACTGTGCATGACAGATAAGAGAGACCCGGCCCTGGTCTCATTGAAAGAGGGCAGCAACGACATTCACAGAGGTAGCTTGTGGTGCTAATTGGTGCCTGCCTGCTGCACCTTCTACCACACGTCTTCACTTCTCTACACTGGGCCATTGCCACTGGACTGGCAGGAGGAAAGAAAGGTCAGGTCTGTGCAGTCACCTTTTACAAACACTGTGACCACTGCCCATTCTATTATTTCTGTCATCTTCACCCTTTCTTCCTCAAACACTCTCCCATGGAAGTAACAATATTGTTGATGGTGGCTCTCCATGAGATAATGTTAAACAGATGACACTTACAGGGATAACAGGATAAAGTAAAACAGGATGGGCAAATTGATAATTGCAGATTAGGAGGGAATGTAATCAGCAAACAAAATAGCAGCCAAATTTAGGGGGTAATAAGCATGATGTGCTAAAATTGTCGTGAGAGAGATTTTCATGCGCAAGTCTTTCTCCCCAAGGTAAAATCCAGCCTCTTCAAGGGTGGTGGAAGTGTATCTCAAATGGCACATTCGACTGGTTTCTTTAAAGATTTCACATTTTAAAAGCAAAAAGAACTATTATTTCAGATATTTTTCTCCATTGCTTTAGGAGCTATTGGGGGAGGAGGGTGTCATCATGGCTTATAATATTGCCCTGGACAATTGCAGGGCAAGTCACTAGCCTGAATTCTCACTATTATTTTAATTTGTATGTAAACCTTGTCAGATATCTAGACATATTTTTAAAAATGCAAACTAATAGCCATCATCATCTGATGTTCCTGAGAGAAATATGACAATGACAATGTATTGTTAAAGGCCATGTTTGCCTATCAAAATAATGAGACCGTGGCCCAGGCTGGCTGATAATTTCAACTATCTTTTAGTCAATATGGATCGTCACTTGGATAACCCTAGACAGATCTGATAGCAGCTGTTTGTAGAGCAGGAAAAAGTCACATCTTCCCCTTTTTGGTGAATACCAAATGATACAATTTTCTTTTGTGTCCCCTGATCTTCCACTCTCACACAGATTCTGTCTCTGACACCAGCCTTCCAGGCTTAGGAGTGCTAGGGACCGGTCCCTGTGGTCCACTTCCCTAGCTGAAGGCCAATGTTTGCCAACAGGCAAATCTTTCCTGACATACTGAATGCCCATGAGCTTGGATTCTGTGAGTGTATAGGGAGGGGTATTTTAGGACATGGTGTTTCTTTTAGAAAAGCCGTTTTGCCATCTATCTCCTCCGAAGTTTGAGGCCCCATGGAGATCAGATGAGCACTGTCCCTACTGAATTTTCCTTAGTCTCTTGCCGAAGCCTTAAAATACAGGCTGATGAGTTTCCCACTTGCTCTTGCGTGGGCCAGTAGCCTTTCGAATGGTCGATATGATGCTCCCTTTAAAAGGCACATGTATTTTTGTGGAATTATTGAACAGGGGACCTAAAATTGCTGGCATTTGTTACTGTTTGTTGATGTGATTGTTCCTTCTTTGTAACACACCACAGAACAGAACAAAGACTCTTATCTGGAATAATTATAAACACAGTCGTGCGTCACTTGACAACAGGGATGTGTTCTGAGAAGTGCGTCGCTGGCCCATGCTGTCGGTGTGTGAACACGAGAGAGTGCACTTACGCCAACCGAGATGGTATGACCTTCTGCACACCTGGCTACGGGGTCCAGCATGTTGCTCCCAGGCTACAAACCAGTACAGCAAGTCTATACTAAATACTGTAGGCAACTGTCACACACAGAAATTATTTGCATATCTAGACAAATCTAAACATCGAGAGGCACAGTAAGAATGTGGATTATAATTTTATGAGACTGCCATTGCATGTGTCCATTCTTGGCCAAAATGTCGTTAAGCAGGGAAAACTGTATGAGTTAGCCACTGCTGGAATGTGCTCAAATTGTAAAACTTGGCTAACCGTTGCATGGGGAGAGGGTTGAGGGGATTTAACAAACTCTGAAAAGAGAAAGTATCTTTTATACTATGCATCTTAAAAATTTATGCAATCACAAATATACTTTTACCAGATGACTGTAGTTGCAAAAATGTCCACTCATTTTCTTTCTTTACTACATAAGCTAGGAATGAATCCTTTCTCACTATACAACATTCCAAGTTAGATAAAGCAAAATTTGAAAGTTGTCCTTTATCCCCCCAGCCATTTTCTCTACCCTTGTCCTGTTTAAACTTTCACATCCTTTCCGGGAAAGTAGCTACTCCTTCCACCTCATTTCTTGTGATTTTATAATATTCATGTACACATGTGTAAATCTTTTAAAAGGGCCAATGGGACATTCCACACACAATGTTCTGTGACTCACTCTATTAAATATGACTTGAAGATTTTTTTCTGTATCCGTACATACAACACAACCTCATGCTCTTGAACCGATGCCCATGTTCCCTATTAGGGATGAATTGTCATTTATTTACATATTATCCTATTAATATTATTTTGATTTTGAGTCTATTAAATATTGTTATGATTTTATGTTTTTTTTTTAAATTTCAAACAGGTCTGAACATTCTGGAACCCATGTGCAAGCATGCCTTTAAGATGCATTTCTAGAGTAGACTTCCTTCTACAGAACGGCTCCTCAGTGATATTGCAGAACTATTTCTGTATCCCCTGTTTCTGCAGGTCTGTGGGCAGGGTGCTCTTTCTTTCAGATATATTCTCCCAGAAACAGTAGACTCAGCATGCTGGAATCGAACAAACCTGAGTTCATGTCCTAGGCGCTTTTGACTCTTGGCTCCCTGGGTAAATCACTTAACCTCAAAAAGTTTCAATTTCCTTGCCTATAAAATGAGGGTAACATTACAGATCCTTGGGGGTTGTTGGGAGGATAAATGTGATACCAACTGAAAAGCACTTGGCACATAGTAGGTGCCTGAGAAGCTGCAGGCATCATCAGTGAGTCTAGAAATGCCCTGAATTCCGTAACGTGAGAGAAGGAACAGAGTAACCAGAAGTTTGTAGAAAGAGAAGCAATTTCTAGAGAAGAAAAAATTTGAAATGTGCACATATATGTATATATATATGTGCCAAATTTTATTGGATTTTAATGTTTATCGATGTTTCTGTCTCC
Source organism: Arctocebus calabarensis (assembly GCA_963573935.1). Classification (NCBI taxonomy): domain Eukaryota; kingdom Metazoa; phylum Chordata; class Mammalia; order Primates; family Lorisidae; genus Arctocebus; species Arctocebus calabarensis. Next base: position 34,761 of record CAUYON010013377.1, read on the forward strand.
TTATTAAAAATATCAGCCAGGCACAGTGGTGCATACCTATAGTTTTAGCTACTTGGGAGGCTGAGGTGGGAGGGTTGCATGAGCCCAGGAGCTTGAGGCCAGCCAGAGCAACAAAGGAAGACCCCATCTCTAAAAAAATTATGGAAATCCCCTAATTATATTTGCTTCTTCAATCATTGATCTATATCTGCATTTGTAGTTTACTTCTGCATATTTTAAACAATGTAAAAGTTTATGCAAGGAGTTAGGTTTTGTTAATTATGTTTCTCCAGGTTAATATCAAGATCAGCTGCATTTCCTGAGTTCACACAGATGTAGATGTCCAGTCTAATCTGTCACAAAGTCCTCTGACTTAGTGAAGAAGTTCTCTTCCCCGTCCCACCTCCTCTGACATCTGGGGCCAGGTTTATCTCTCCAGCTGGCTCTTCCTCAGCCTTCTGCTTTGTTATGGTGTGGTTGCTGGCACCAGTTTCCCTTTATATTTTGAGAGCCTTTCTATGGGAAAATTTTTCTTTTTAAATTAATTTCTCTCATTTGATATCCTAGCTTTCAGCTGTTATAACAGAACTGTTCATGCACCTGATCACTCAGACTTTGATGGAAATATTTGCCATGTCAGGCTAAGTAATAGCTAAAGCAGGACCCTCATTTATTGCCAAGAAATCATCTGGGGCTTATAAATGAGGAAGAGTTTCAAAGTCTCTGTCCAGTAATATACCCATCACCCTAAGCCTATCTAACCTTTTAAATTTTTTGTGTCTCAGCTGGCAGCTGACATCCACAAAAAAGAAGCAGAGGCAAACAAAAACGAATACTTATGGGTAGCTCCTTTATTGAAAATGGCTTTTCATGGTTTTAATAAGAAAGATACAGAAACAGTGCCAAAATTCCAAACCAATAAAATTCAGCCCAGGCAGAACTTTGGCAGAGGATACCATGGTGTGGAGTGGAGACTAGCATTGTCATTAAAACCCAGTCCCTGGTGCCTCCATCTCGCCACGTACATGACTTTGGCAATGTTACAAGACCTCTGCATGCTTCATTCATCTCACCAATTAAAAGCAAGGTTAATTATAGTATCTAAGAAAGTCAATATGAAGATTAAATGAGTTTCAAAAGTACAAAGCACCGAGTCCCACACAAAGTGATACATAGACACACTATTTTTTTTTAAACCAGTATTGGTATTTAGGAGCTTAGGGTTGGGGATAGGCTCCCTGGATTCAAACCCTGGGTCTGCCACTTACTGCCTGCGTTCCTTTGAGACACCCTTCTGAATGTTCTTTGTCACGTGTCAAGTGGCGATGATGACAGTGTGTCAGGAATTCTTTTGAGAAGCAATGGACAATATTCACAGTGTTTGGCATTTAGAAAGTGGTCCTCATATCGTCACTCCATATTATTTCTGGAAAACTATACTATAAGATATTTGTGCCACGTTCATAGTGAATTTCTTTTGGTGTGAGTTGGCCATGGACTCCTGCACTCTTTCTGCCTTTTAGTTTCTTGCAGACTTTGGATTTAGAAGACATCGAGGTCCACAGAGGACTCTCTGGCAGCAAGGATGTCCTTCATTATTAATACAGCGTTATTCTGTGGAGGAAGCAACATGCAACCAGTGGACCTGGGGCCTCAGCCAGGGCCATCATTTCTGAAGTAACAAATGGTTACTAATTACAAGATGGTGTTACCTAAAAGGTCAGCCTCTGCCCTGTCACTGGAGGCTGGCCTTATAGGAGGCTTCTAGTGTGTTACACTGCACATCAATAGTAACACGTGTTCTGTTACTGTTGTGTGGATATTCCTTAAAGGCCTTAGCTTTCCACGCTGCATCCACAATTGTGCATGTGCACACACACACAAAGGCTTTTAGTGGGTGCTGGGGCTGACTGCCATAACTCTGAAAGCTGACTTCGTTCTGTAGGGACTCCGATTTTTCAGGCTAGTTGCAGTGTTGAAATGAGTCCTTGCTGCTTGTAAGTCTTGTTCCATAATTTCATTTGGCTGAGGCAAGAGACAAGTACCTCATTTTAATTAGAATTTCAAGCAAACTGCATTATGTTCTTACGTGTTATTCTGCAAGAATATACCACATCAAGGACAGCTGTTTCCTCTGCCTGAGAAATAAAAATACTTTAATTCACTTCACAAGCTCCTGCAGTATGCTGAACCTAACCCATCCCATGGAACAAAAAGATGAGCTCCAAGATAATAAATGTGTTTAGTAAGATGCCAGGTTATCATCCCAAGGCCTGTGGAAATGTGACATCACCATGTCATTAGAGGGCAAATCACAGGTCCTAATCTGCTCTCTGCCACTGCTGGCTGCTGCAAATCACAGCACCCTCTTAGGGATCCACTTTCTGCCTGTTGCACAGAGGAAGGTCCTAGATTGTGTTCAAGAAAAAAAGGAAGCTGTGCTATTTTCGACCTGCAATTAAGTCCCTGCTGCTCTCTAAACCAATGAGTCCTTCCAAGTAGTAATCTAATTTATTTTTCCCATTTTCTAAGTAATGCCAGGGTAAGCATGTTCATCATTTTAGACTCACTGATTCTAATTCCTAATTCAGACTTGTTTGTTCAGTAGAAGGTAAACAACCCCCAAGCTGTCACCCACCCTCATTTATTTGGAGAGAGAGAGTTTCAGTAGAAGAAGATAAATAGCACGTCAAACATGGTTTGCAGGGGCTGCAACTGAATAATTTCTAGTTTCCTATGTTTGTCTCCAGCTGTTGAGGCCCAGTGTAACTCTGGCAGCTGTGTGCTGGCCTGGCTGAGCTGTTATATAGTCAAATCAGATCAATACTTATAAGCATTTGTTTGATATGATAATCTCAGGCTGGTCCAAGAATTCACACATTGAACCACATGGGTGGAGATGACTGGTTTCCAGTTATCTGTCTATACATACAAGATCAGGTTGTTGATGCCTGTAATCCTGAGATCCCATAGAAAGTAAAAGGAAAAGCACATTTAGAGGATTGGTAGACTCAGCCCTAAGGATGAATCAATTCAATTTCATAAACATTTATTGGGTGCTACAAAGAAACATAGGATATATAAAGTTCAGCAACACATAATCCCAATTCTCAAGTATAATTTAATACCAGGTTATAAAAACTTCAGTATTTAATTAATTATTATTTAGATGTGGCTTTGTTCCAGAAGGATTTAAGATGTAAGAATATGTGCAAAAATACATATAATGGATCAAAATGAAATGAAAAATGATTACATGAGAAGAGTTTGTAGAAAATTAAGGGCAGGGTAGTGCAAATGAAGCTAGAAGCAAAATTGATCTAGAATACATGGACTAATGGAAATAATGCTTACCAGTGATGGGCATAAATTTGTTTCAGAGCTTTTTGGAAGCCTACAGAAAATCAGAAATAAATATTGATCTGTTATATGATTGACAATGTCTATGTTGATCTTGGCTCAGAAAAAAGGAGAGCTATACCAGATACGAAAACAACAGTGATTTTTCTCAGGTTAAGATGACTTTGATTTGTTCTAGTCCTTATCTACAACATACTTATAAAGAATACAATAATGATGTTCAGAGGCTGGTAGTGAGCGATGTATACTGATTATGTAGCAACCATTCCTTGTCACCTTCTCGCTGCTGCGTACATCCCCCCACCATCACACATACAAACATTGGAAATGCTAGATATTGGTTCTTGCAAACTCCTCTGGAGTCCATACCCAATCATGGCAAATGAAATCCAAGGAAATCCAAGGAGAAGGATGCTGAGAAGCTCCAGATTTGAACACTCTGATAAAAAGTGATGCTGGAAACCTTTTCTGCCTTTGAATTGTGAGAAGATATACATCTTGAGGTGTGTAATTATCTTGTAGTGGGGGGGGGGAACAGGCCTATGGACCAAACCAATGTGATGGTTTGGAAAGGAGGGCAAGTCTTCTATGAATCCCCAGAAAAAAATGGAAGCTCAAATTTCTCTTCTAAAACTAATGTGGACAAGAAAATTCATGCCACAATATAGTAAAAGAAAAAGAGAGAGAGTGAGAGAGAGAGATGCAAATTATAAGAAAATGGAGCTGGATGAGAACTATCTACTCAGATTTCAAAGAGATGGTATTACAAAGAGAAGGAGGTTTTCTCTGGCCCAAATGGAAGCTGTGTGGTATCAGTCTGTGAATGGGCAGAGTCCTGTAGGCCGGCCCCTCCTTTCGCCACATCCTTGCACATCCATATTGAGAATGAAAACTCCTGCACACCACTGCCTGTGTGAGAGCAAGTGGACAGAGGTGAGAGGAGAAGCAGCAGGCCAGGTGTGTAAGTCAAGCCTATAGGAGGACATAGGCAGAGAATAAACATTGTAGCATTTCAACCTCCAAGTCCATTTGGATACCAGAGGCCCAGGCAGTGGATGATGGAGGAAATGGCCTCCTTGGGGAGGAGGGGAACATTAAAAATGTGGCTAGAGACTGAGAATTAGACCAGAAGCTGTTCATTTCAACCTCCCCTCCAGCTTGAGATCTGAGAAGGGAGCTGGACCGTCAAACAGCTAGTCAAAGAGAGGAATTCACGCTTTCTCTATTGATAAACAGCAAGTCTGAACATTATTTATACTTGTTCTAGAATGAGTAGAGATACTAGAAACACAAATGAGTCTCATGAAAAAAATACCACATCATAAAGAAGTGGAAACATTTGCCTCAGAGTAGTAGCTCATCTCTGAAATGATCAGTGGCAAGATTCAGAAGATAGTCTCCAGAAAGCCCTGGGGTCCGCGAGAGAACGCAGGAAGACAGGCTGCCAGAGGTCAGGGGCTAGTGGAGGGAAAAGCTGAGACTGGAGGTGAGATAGAGTATTAATGTCTTTATATAGTGATCAAGGAAATGCCATGAAGGATATCTGTAACAGTATGATCAAAATATTTCTGAATGTATATGAATCGTGCCCTGTGATTGCACCAATGTACATAATTATGATTCAATAAAATTACTAAAAAAATAATAATTCCAAGGTGTATTTCAAATCAATTTAATTATTTCCATCTCCACTTTCTTCCATATAATCCAAGCCTCCATCATTTGTTATGCAATCTCAATTGGTCTTGTGGCTTCTGTTCTTGCTTTTTTTCATTCAGCAGAAAGTGATCTTTTTCAAGTACAAGTAAAATCACTTACCTTTTAAAACATTTAAAAATTGCTGACAAAGTAACATGTGGGTACAGGTGACCCTACAGCTTTATCGCATGCCATTCTTCCTTATCTCTAGCCAAAAATGACTTCTTTTAATTCCTCAAATACACTAAGCTCCAAAGGTTTTGCTTGATCCATTTTCCTCAGCATGGAGTGTCGTTTCTTGACTTGGGTAACTTCTTTTCCTCTCTTTCATGTCTCAAGACTCAACTTGCAAGATCACATCCTTATAAGATCAGTCTGATTTATGTGCGTATTTTTCTTTCAGAATATTCTGTTCTTTCTTTATTAACATTTCTCATAATTTATTGGCTTCATCCATTTAATGTATAAACTTCTCCTCTAGAATGTAAGTTCTGTTAGCCAAGTATTCTGCCCATTTTGTTCCACGTTGTATAAAATGACAAGCACAGTGCCTGGCACATACAAGAAATACTCAATAAATATTTGCCAGTTGACTAAGTTTCCTTCCATAATTGTGTACACCATTTGGCATTCGCCTTTATTTAAAATTCCTCAGAGAACAGTTTATACTCTGCTGATTCATCTGTGTGTTCTAGTCAAGCCTTTCTAATCTATTCTTAACTTCTGCCCAGTTCTTACGTTTGAAAAGTTTATACTCTCTGGCATCTGGGAGGATAAAAAGGACGAAGCAAAGGAATTCAACCTGGGCCATGGCAGTGTGTGCTCATGGCTTTATCTCTTTAAGACCATGATCTCAGCGCTAAGAGAATCACCAATCAGCTAATGAGAATAGTGGGCTACGTAACTGATAAATTCAGTTCCCACTCATCTTTCAAGTCCATCTGTCTTTTATTGTATATCTGACCATTTCGTTCTAGGCTGGACTTCTGTCCTTGGTTTTACTGACTTCCTGAACAGTGTGATTGATTCTCTGGAATACTGTGGCTAGACCTTGCTTTTTTGTATTCCTAGTGTGACTGGACCTAATGAAGGTACCAAGCCTACTTTGACATGGCCCCATTGTCTCCCACTCTTCTGCCTCTCCACCCTCCGCTGGCCCTCCTCACAGCACACTGCGGCGAGTGTGCAGCTTTTGCAGGCAGCCTTGGCATTTTCCGGTATGGCCACGCCCTGCTCAACCTCAGAAAGTGTCTTAAGCATTGTCTAAAAAATTCCTCCTCAAGTATATCATGATTTGGGTTTCATTGGTTCATGGGGGGAAAAATTGTAATTCTGCTGGAAATTTTGAGTAATAACACATCAATTAAGGGTACAAAGAGTGACACTATTTTTTGCAGCAGTTAATCGTACTCTTCACGGAGTCTTTGCCGTCTATACTTGTGGCATTCTCTGATCACTTGTAACCATCCACTCTAGTTCATGTCACACTGGCTCAGTGTTTCACTAACCAGAGAACCGCTGAGATCTTTCTCATCTTAATCTTCCTGTCTGCAAGGGATGACTCAAAAGACTGTAAAAGTTCACTGCTTGGTTGCTACAATTTCTCATTGTTTATAGTATACAGAGCAAGATCTTGCTTACAGATGCTTCTAAAACAAATCCTCATTTCTCTTTTTATATTGTACTACTAAAAAACCATGTATCTGTAAGATGTATCCATATGCATATTTGTTAAATATTTCAGTAATACAGATGTATCTAACCAGCATACATTTTCTCCTGCTGGATGCAATTAACATACTTTATAATTACGGCTTCTTCCCTTTAGCTAATGCCACTAGGCTCAGATGTCAGATTGACTGAGTCACGGTGTATCACCACGTAACCTTCAACAACTCACTGAAGCTTCCTCAATCTCAGTTTCCTCATCTCTGAGATGGACATGAACAGGGCCAGATGCCTTGCAGAATGTGGGTACCAAGTGAGAGAGGTATTGAAAACATATGCCAACCTCTCTTATGTGTCTAGGGATGGAGACTAGATCAGGATGAAGCAGACCTTTGATTTAGGGAGATTTGATTTTAACTTTGTCCTACACACAGTTACACAACCTCAGAGTGAATAGATTCCCATTGTCTGGAACAAACGGTGTAAAAAAATCTTGTTTCAAGACCTTGGTAACAATTTCCCAGTTCCTGTAATTGTAAAAATAGTAGGAAATAGTAAAGAGCAGCCTACGGACCACGGGTCCAGCATCTTGCCCCTCACCTCTGAGGAGAGTGAAGTAGCTGCCATGTCCTCTGTGGTCAGGGAGGAGATTCCACATTGCAATCAGGAGATTGCTATTCCTAGTCATGTTTCTGGTCTCTAGCCAGCTTCTTGGCTCCCTCCCTAAAAACATACCATAGAGACCACCATCATTAGCCAAGCTCCTCTGACCACACGCAGACCAACCTGTTCTTAGACATTCGTCGCCAGCTCAGCACATCGCCATTTTTCTCTGACATAGCAGCATAACTTGCCTCTCCTTTTCTCTCTATGCTTTCCTTGTTATCTTTTTCTTGAACTACAACATGCAAATTCAACAATACTTCTTCATTTTCAATGCCTATGATCCTCTGTCATGCCTGCTTCCAAATCCAGTTTCTAAAACCAATTGCCTTTCCTCTGAAATGTTTTCTGAAATTGCCACTATAGTCTATTCACTATAGTCTGTGGTAGTACCTGGCACATGTCATATACTCCATAAATATTTTTCTAATTAACTATTTGTCTTAATGAACCCAGTATATAAAATATTAATATTTAATTATTTTTAGCTAATAAAGAACATTCAGCCTTGGCTCGGCACCTGTGGCTCAACAGGCTAAGGCACCAGCCACGTACACCTGAGCTGGCGGGTTCGAATCCAGCCCGGGCCCACCAAACAACAATGACAGCTGCAACCAAAAACTGGCCTGGCATTGTGGCAGGTGCCTGTAGTCCCAGCTACTTGGGAGGCAGAGGCAAGAGACTTGCTTGAGCCCAGGAATTGGAGATTGCTGTGAGCTATCATGCCACAGCACTCTATCCAGGGTGACAGCTTGAGGCTCTGTCTCAAAAAAAAAAAAAAAAAAGAATATTCAGCCTTGCTGTGAAATTAGGACATCTTCTTCAGAGACATTTCCTGCTTTTATCTTTCTCTCTCTCTTTTTTTTTGAGGCAGAGTTTCATTATGTCCCCATTGGTAGAGTGCTATGGTGTCACAGCTCACAGCAACCTCCAACTCTTAGGCTTAAGCCATTCTCTTCCCTCAGCCTCCCCAGTAGCTGGGACTACAGGCACCCACCACAATGCCTGGCTATTTTTTGGTGTAGTTGTCATTGTTGTTTAGCAGGCCTGGGCCAAGTTCAAACCCACCAGCCTCGGTGTATGTAGCTGTCGCCGTAACCACTGTGCTATAGGCACTGACCCCTTGTCTCTTTTTAAATGTACCTGGTAGTTCTAATATTATTAATAATAAAGATTGCTACTTATTAGTTCTGGATTTATTTATATGCCACTGGTTATGTGTTCTATGAAAGAACTTAAGATAATTTACAAAAATACCTAAACTACAGCAATGTAGCACAAATTTAAAATAGAGAAAAAGTCAGGAAAGCAAAAGCACAGTATAAAATGGGTTTTAAAAGAAGGCTAATATTAAGTTTCACACCATAAGTACACATATTGCTGCTCTGGGTGGATTGCCACTTTGGCTCTCAAATTCCTAGTTATCAGCTCCAAAAAGAAAAACCCAATCAGTTAAAAATTTACAGTATTTGCAGGACAAATATGAATAAGTCATTTAGAAGAAATATAATTATTTTGTATATTAAGACCAAACAGAAATGTCTCCCATGGGAGCCATTGAAAAGAGTCCAGTGAACCACATGTCAGCAGCAGACTCACGGGGAGCATGCAGAAGTTTTATAGGGTATTTGAACAATGTTCCCTACCAAAAGCTCATGGCATCTTTCCCAAGGACAGTGGAGTATAAACATCTTGACAGGCCATGGTATAAATGATAGGGTGCAGGCACCGAGATCTCTGGTGATCTGACTTAATCCATTTGTGGATATAAAGATCTGGAACAACAGATGCAGCAGCAGTACATAACCTCTAGGAAATGTTCCCTGGAGAAGTTTCTTCTCAGCTGAGTTTTGATTTAAAAGTAGATTGTCAATCACTACCAATGATAAATCAGCCGCTTCTCAGCCACTATATACATTATCTGGGACCTCCAGATCAAACCTGAGGAAATTGTTGTTGCTATCATTTTTCTGGGACTCTGAAAAGTTAAATAACTAGTACAAGGCCACCATAGCAAGAAAGTAAGGTGCTAGAGATTTAAAATCCGAGACTTAGTTCCAAACTCATCATATAATCAGTGTAACCTAATTCTTTGTGCCCTCAATGAATCCCAAATGAACAGCAAAAAATATATATATATATATTTACATTTTATATAAATAGAATTAGGTTACAATGATTGTATTTGTTAGGTAAACTCCCTCTTATAATTGTGTCCCACACCCAAGAGGTATTAACCTGCATTGAGATGGAACACATCCTTCTTAGTAAAGTATCAGAAGAATGGAGACGTAAGAATCCAATGTACTCAGTTCTAATGTGAAGGCCGCAGATGATCTAATACAAGGTGGGGGGGTAGGGTAGAGGGATGGGGTCACAGTGATTTTTGTCTTTTAATTTTGAAAATTCTCAGACATTGAGTAGGACTGAGAAATGAGTACAATTAACTACTGTATGCCCACCATCCAGACTGATGTGAATTTGTTAATTTTCCCCTGGTCTAGTCAGTACATCAAGTTTCCTTCTCTTAATGCCTCCAGGGTGTCTAAAAGTTGGAAATGGCCTAACAAAGAGTGAAAAATTGCTTTTGCCTAACCATACATGCAGAGAAAATTCCTGCCTGCCTTCTCTTATAACTCTCTTTCTCCAAAATGGCTTAGGCTGCATTATTTAAAACACATTGTGCCCTCCCGACTTTTTAATTCTTGACTTGTTGTTTTAACTTTAATGCTGCTCTGGAGAAGAAAAGGCTCAGCTGCTGATTCATACGCCAACTTCTGACAAGGGAAAGTGCCAGTTGCCCCACCTCCAACCCCAAAGAATCCCTTGTCACTCAAAATACAATGTGTGATTGGGCAATATCTTTTTTCTTCAACTTCGCTGAACATGAATAAAACATATTAGAAAAATACCTACTTCAAAAGTGTTCCTTTCTGAACAAGTGACTCTATTAATATAAATTCAATGGCAAAATTTTAAATTAAAGAAATTAAAGTGGAATAAAATCTCTTGAGTATGGAGATGAGTTGATTTAAATACATTCTTCATTTTCTTTCACATCCTACTTAGTATAAACTCTGGGAAGCCACAAAATGTAAAAAAAAAAACAGAAAAGAAAAGATGTTCTAAACAAAAGATGGCCTAAATTTCAGGAAAAAGAATTTTGAAAGTTTTGGTTGATTGATCCTAAACACACCCTTTAATTTACAGTATAACAGTTGGGCATGATGGCTTACACCTGTAATCTCAACACTTTAGAAGGCTGATGCGGGAGAATCATTTGAGGCCAGGAGTTCAAAAACAGCCCAGGCAACAAAGTTAGGACCTATCTCTGCAAAAAATCAGAAAAACAAGCTGGGCATGGTGGCAAACTCAAGTAGTCCCAGGTACATGGGAGGCCAAGGCACAGGGCATTGCTTGAGCCCAGAAGTTTAAGACTGCAGTGAGCCAGTCTAGCTTGGATGCGAGAATAAGAGCCTTTCTCTAAAAATGATAAGCAAACACATGAACAAACAAAAAAAACCAATGAATTCTATAATGATAGGCTGAAGATCTAGGGAAGAAAATTGTATTCATTCTCTTTAAATAATTGATACAAAACTAGAGAAGATGACTTATTTATTTTTCACTGCACTTAAATTAAGAAATGGTTTATCTTTACTTTTATAACTTTCATTTGGGCTATTATGCCTAGATCATCATAAATTAAAGAACCTGAGTTAGTTGTCCTGAGTTCTAAATTTTTCACTATTGGCATCTAGAAACTAAAAAGCAATATGAACAACTCCAAAAGAATTCAATTTGCTTGTCAATGATCTATTCACCCATCTGTTTCAATAAATCTTTCAAGTCCTTTGCTTTTCTCAGCTGAACTCTAAAGACTTCCATTCAGTTCAATTTTTTAAAAAAACAATCTTACGGACCTTTTGGACCAAAAATCCACATAACATTTTGTGCTTGTGTATTTCCTGAAAACATCATTTTAGCATCATAAATATTTATAATTAAGCAGTTTTCAGTGACCTACTGATTGGTTTTATTTTACTTTTTTAGAATTTTACACTGAAGAAGGAAAGTTTAAGTGATTTTCCCCAAATTACATGTCTGTGCTAATCAGCACTTAGAACAAGTCCTTTGACTCTTCCCATCACTCCACACAGAACCTGCACTGGAGGTCTGAATTTCTCAGGCAATATTTCTTTCAATTTTCTCCCATTTTGTTTTCTTTAAACTTTTCTACATCACCTTGTGTATGGAGACAATGCTTTGGCTCTGGTTTAACTCAAACTGCAATGATTTTTTTTCTTTTTTTGGAGGGGGGTAGCTGTTAAAAAAGAATAAATCTTCTATTTTTTTTTTTTTTGACAGTTGGGTTTACTCCTCTAGCTCTCGCAGAAGCAGCCTTTGCCATCCTCTTTTTCTTCAATGAAAACATAGGCAAGTCAGGCCAAATATTTTAATACCTTCCCTTACATTCATATTCCCCTCACCTTACACACACACAGGGGCAGCTGAATCAATTGTTGGAAAGCAATACAATAAAAGAGACAAAGGCGGTCTGCTGCAAAGCCCATTAAAAGTATTATTGCATCACCAATTTCACACTCCTGAACTCTGGTTGATCCTGGTCTAACATCCTCCTGTTACCATTTCTTGGTGTCCCAGCTTCAACTGGACATTGGATACGAAGCATGAGAATGTCCATTAAGGACACTGGGTCTGTAATCAGATACTAAGACAATATTATCTCAGAATGAACACAGGGTATCGTTTTCGTGCTCTTCTTAAGTATTCATAGCTAAATGATTTATGGGCACACAAATGGATATAATGTCCCATAATATATAACAGGACTAATATTTAATGTGTTTCTTTTTTACTTTGTTTGAATAAAATCCCCCAAAATACTTTTAGCAAATGATCATTAATTATGTGCATTGTCAAATGCTCTTGGGTCCTAATAAGCAGACCTCAGAATTTACAGTCCCCAGCTTTCAGCCAGTGCCCATAAATTTGAAATGGGTGATGGTACTCAATAAAATAGCCTCATCACCGGCAAGGAAGCCTCAAATGGTTCACTTTTAGACATGCCGCAGATTTTTTTCCCCTAATATCTATAACACAAGTAGAAAATATCCTTTCTGAATATTATTCTGAGAAACCTTTCAGACCATCAGAAGCTGTTTCGTAACAGGACTCTATGACCCACAAGGGCTAAATTTGGACTTGAGCCTGTGGATTTTATCAGCTGCATCTTGGATAGATGGACTACCTAGGACAGAAGTGAAAACCACAGTGGCTTCTTGGGGAATATTTATCACCAAATGTATTTTCCAAAAAAAAAATGGGGAAAAATTAAAGAAAAAAATTGTTTAAATAGAGTTGTGACTTCATGGTCAATTTACTTAATCTTCAATGTCTTTGGAAATCCATTATGCACTTGGGATGTCAGAGGGGTCTACAAATTACCAAGTTGTTTGAAGTTTGCTGCTTTCTGAAGTGGATTTGGTCATTTATTTTCATAGAAATGTTATTTCTTCAACTTATAAAGTATGTAATAGCAAGGTCTTTTGAGGCAGCTGTCTGAATAGAAAATGATTATCCACATTACTAAAGAAAGGTGACTTGTTCTTTATATGAAGTCCTCTATGGGGCATTTGCCATTTTAAGAATAAGAAAATTTTTGAAGCCTGTAAGAAGTGTCCGTGCAAAGAAGAGAAATGAAGAGAGAATAAATGGAAGGAAGTGCTACTTTGACCTGAGGTAAGAGGGGCAAAGGCAGTGTACTTAGTTTTGAGATATTTTTTGTCCAAAACTCTCCAAATATTTTAGATCAAAAAAGAACAATGTACGTTAAGTAAAATAAGCCAAACACAGAAAGAGAAATATTCCATATTCTCAGTTATATGTGGGAGCTAAAAAAAGGTGAATCTCTTTAAAATAGAGAATGGTTACCAGAGGTGGGGGGGAAGATATGAAGAGAAGTTGATTAATGGGCACAAATACATAGCTTGATAGAAGAAATAAGATCTAGTATGAGATGGATCAGTAGCGTAATCATAGTTTACAATAATCTATTTTACATTTCAAAATAGCTAGGGAAAAAGAACTCAAATGGTTCTAGAACAAAGAAAAGACAAATATGTAAGGTGATGGATATCCCAAATACACTGATTTGATCTTTACAAATTGTATGAATGTTTAAAATTATTACATGTATCCCCAAACTATGTACATTATCATCTATCAATAAAAATGAATGTAAATACCAAAAAAGAGCAATGTATGAAGATATTATTTGCTTAGTTTTTGAATACCAGACTTGAATTTAAAGAAATTTAGGTTCTTCAGTTCACAATAGAATTAATAATTATAATAATTAATAATAAGAGTATGATAAACTAAATACTAGGGTAAAGGACAAATCATGTCAATTTTTTTTTCTTTCTAAAAAATCTGCCCTTTAAATGTTTAAAATGCTCAACTAAGAATAGGAAATTGAATAGATTCCCCTGCCATTAATATGTTGGGAAACTAACAAAACAACAAATGAACTCTGCCACTAGGGGTTTGGTCTAAATGGTAGACTTCTATTCAGTCTCCAACTAAAACCAACACAAAAAGCAACAATACAATGAAAGGGGAAACATGAAATGCAGCAACACAGCAAATTAACAAAAATAAAGGAGGAGAGGAAACACTACCTGCCAACAAGGTTAAAGAAGATAAATAGGATTGAGAGAAACAAAGTTAACACCCCCAAATCCAAATGCAACAATCTTCTGTTGGGGAAATGACACCCATGGGCAAGGAACACAGGTTTCTTGATTCTCTGGTCAGTGTTTTTACCACATATAAAGTCTAAGCCTTTGTAGAGCCACAGTTGTACTACGAACCACAAATAATCTTGGTCCTTATGTCAAGAGCGACAAATTTTGGCTGGGATCCAGCCTTCCGGCTTCTTTCCCGAAAACCTGCTTTTTCTGGGTTTGTCCATATAGTGTTTTATAGACTGGTATCAACTTCATCCCCAAAGAAGAAACTCCTAGCCCTGAAACAGTGGGCGCTCACCCAACCTACAGGTCATGCTTTGTGCATGTTTGCTTCCAGGACAGTAGTAAGCCTCCTCAGCATGACAAAGAAGGACGTTGGGAAAGAAGACAGCTCTGATCTCCAAGACAGGCAAGCCTCTTTCCTAGAGTGGGCAGGGCTGTATCACCACGGCATCCCTTCACCTTCTGCTAATCTATCTTTATCCAAAACTTCCTTTCATTTTTCTTAGTAGTGACCACAAAATAAGGAGTTTCTCAGTTCCTTGAAATTCCACCTATTGTTCAGTCTTCTTTGTACCAATTCAGGACAACTCGTGGGTCTTTTAAGGAACCTGATTTTAGAGTCTTAGATTGAGTCCTGTTGGTGTTATTTGTCTGCATTATTGTTTTAACATCTTGCTTGGTTTTAAAGGGATCCTACTAAAGTTATTTCTCACAGTAAGCCTTAAGGCAATGTCACCTTTTTTTCCAGCATTTTTGTTTCTGAGCTCTTTGATAGGAGAAGTTATTTATTTGGGTTTGAGGTTGTACTTTCGGAATGGGAAAAGGGGTTACTGGGGTCAGATGTCCCCATTAGGGAAGGAATTGTAACATTAAACAAGAGCACTGGAGCAGGATTTATTATTGTCTGAGTGATTCACCCTTCAGGAAGGAAATATTTGCCTCTCCTGAGTAGAGAGATTGTTTCACAATGTTCATAATTGAAACTAAAGCCGAGAAACATGATTAAAACTAGACATCTCTGAATTTAGATATCCAAAGTAAAATTTTTCTACTGATTTTTATACATTCATGATCAAACAGTATGTTGGAGTTTGGATTAGAGAGGGCATAAATAACTATTGAAAGAAAAGCAACTATTAATAATTATGAAGGTAAGAAAGGTGTTTTGAAATCAGGGTTTATCTAAGTACCCGTGAAGCAGAGAACTCCTTTTGGTGTAAGTTGCTCAAATAGTGATATCTTCCTGGAGAGCTTGAACATGTTAATTTGTTTAGAAGGATAAGATCAGAATGATAATTCAATCCTTATCACATATGCCCTTAAAGTAGCAACTCATGAACAAAAGCATCCCAATATTTTGGCAAGTAGCCACATCTGGAAATTTCGTTAACCCATAAGTTTTTCATCTGGAAATGGATCCAGATGTTTTAGGAAAAATTGTATTGGATCTGAAAGAATCTGGATCTTTTTGGCAAATTCCTAGTTTATGTGATAGCAGATCCTTTAGCTCCATCTACATGAAAGCGTCCAGATTTTGTTTCTATGTGATTTAGACCCAAAAGAAAGGAAAATGCTTTTGTTTATAATGTGTGTGCTCCATTCTGATGAGTCTGGAGATTGTGCCTCTGCTGGCTTCTACAGACCACCCATAAAAAGAAAAGAAAAATGACCATCCCTAGACTTTAATGTAGAGCGTAAACTTTTACTACTTTATTAGATACTATGTCCTCACAAAAATTGGCTATTCCCATTGAACTAAACTAAAAGAAACTTAGATGAATCAGAAAGAACCAACAAAGTGATCTATCACATCTCCCTTCCCACTTTTGGAACAGATTATATTTACAACAACTTTAACCAATGAAATATACCACACTTTTAAAGTGCCCTAGAGAAGCAGATAGTATAATCCTTATTGTTAGTTCTGTCTAGTCCTTACAAAATCTTCAATGAAAAGGAACTTGTGTTTATTTGGAGTTATTGGGCATTAGCAACCCATCTTCCTCTTTCTGTGGTTTCTAGGAGATCAGGGAGGCAAGGGAAGTGGTTGTGATGCTTACTCCTGCATTTCCTGATTTTCAGGGCCATTTGGTCCTGCAGTCCAGGGCGTAGGGCAATAGTGGCTGCCACCAAGTGAATCTAATCCCATTGATAACCTAATGTCCCTGCCACTTTTAATGGTTAAACCTCCACACTCAAGTCAGGCTGTCCGTCTTATAAGCTGTGCAACTTGGGCAAATCGTGCAATCATTCGGTTCCTTTACCTGAAAATGGGGGTTATCATAGTATAGACGCAATAGGTTGCTTTTAGAAGCAAATAATGATTGTTTATATACAGGGTTTACCATAGTAATTACTCAAAAATTGTTAACTATAATCATGTGTGCAGAAAACTACCACCACTAATTCTTTCTCCCGTCCTACCCTTTACTCTCTAGACTGGACCTTCTTACTCAGATCTTCAGATCTTTGGCCATAAAGCAGAGATTCTCCATAAAAACCAATTTCAGACCAAATGATACTGTCCTAGCACAAAGCCATAGGAACCTTGGCAGGGCCTTTTACCCACCCGTTTAAGGATATCGTATTATACTTCATATTCTCTAGTTTTCAGAGTAACTCTGTGATATGTAAAGGATCGATGTGATTATTCCTATCTTACCAGTGAGGCAACTTTGACTCATAAGAACTCAATAATTCATTAAAAGCCACACAAAACAATGGGTCTTCCATGTTGATTTCAAGTCTTCAAGCCCATACCTTCTCCCATCACCTCACAGTGCCTTGAAATCATACCAGGAAATCCTGGTCTCACATTAACTTGGAGCTCCGAGGAGTAGCTCCCAGAGAGACACGAGTGTGAGAAAGGGGTGGCCTCCATGTACTCAGAGGAGCCCAGTGTCACTCAGAAGATCTTTCTCTCCCCCTCCCCAACAGGAAAACATGCTCTTTCTAAGTTAACCTCACCTCAGCACATGCTAAAAATCCCTCCTTTCTTGGCCTTTCCTCCTGTGGGAAATATAGCCCAATAGTAGTCATCCCCAATTTCGAGTATGCATAAGAATCACTTCCTGAAATTTGACTTGTGAGTCAAGAACTGGCACCAAAAGTTTGCATACCTAATTAACACTCAGCAGATACGCATGTATGTGATCTTATTTCCCTACTTGAACAGGGGATGCTCAGGCTCTAGGACATTGTAAATTCTCTATTTTTTGTTTCTCTTGGTAGTAACTTCACTTTAACCCCCTTCCACTGATTCTGCACCCACTAGAGATATTTTTTTCGCATTAAATTTGCTGATCATGTAATATGTGTAGGCAGCAAACATCTGTATTATGTAGATCACTTTTCTGAAATATAGCAAGTCTGACAGTGTCATAAAAGAAAATTAGAGTAGTCTGACAGGATGTAAGCTGCCATCAGTTACTTCTTAAGGTGATGTTCAACCAGATGCATTATCTGTACAGAACATTAGATGGATCCTAAATTATTACTATTAGTAAAGGGAAGTGTTATTTTATTATTTCATAGATACATGACCATGATGATACAGAACAGAAGATAGTAATAGACTTTGTTCCTTTATAGCATTATAGAATTAGAGGAAAAATTAATCCTTTTTTGCATCTATAATCCTCTCTACTTCAAATGTGTCTGGTTACAGCCTTAAACATTGTACCTATTTTTGCAGTATTGATTCTCATAAGCTTTCCTCTGAGTATCTCAAAGTGATTCATATGCTTGGAAGCCTTATAGGAAATTTGAAGTCTAATCTAAAATACAAGTCCCTACAAGTCTGTGAGCATACTATTGTGAGTGTATATATTTGTGTTTGTATGAGTTCATTTTTTAATTATGCTGTAACCTTAAAATAGCATTAAAATATAATCATAAAAATATCTGGGAAGATTTTTATGATGCCATCTTCTATGTGAAAAATAGATCAAATTTCTAAAAATACAGCACATGATTTCTGATAACAATGTATTTATCTATATACATGCATACATACATATGAGCAGTAACATGTAGGTAATGTTTAACTCACTCTTTGGGGGGAGAGACAGTAGTTTATAGCATTTGCCAATTTCCATGGTGTAAATACTCACACTGTAACTGATTTAAAGCTACCAATGGGACTAAACATGAACAATTGGCTTTCCTAAACCAGCAGGAGCTGGCTCGAGTATCCCACTGCTATATATCTCTCTCAAATTCTCTTTATTAAAAAGAGGATTTTTAACAATAAAGAGGATTTAACTAACTGCCCTCAAAGTTGTTTTAACATTTAACATTGTGTTTTCTCTATTTACATTTATACACTATAATTAATTGATACAGCTTGAGTAGGAAAGTAGGTGGTCCACATTACCTTTAATCCTATTGAAACTAAAAAGTCTATCAAAGTAAAGATTTCAAGGCCACTACACGAATCTAGGGCTTTGAAGTCCACTGCTTCTTCCAGGGTTTTCAATCCCAAGTGCTTGTAGAAATGGATTTTCAACTGGCCTATTTATCATTGCAATCACTTCTTCTCATATGATCTGCATATTTTCCTGTGTGCATTTTTTTCCTTTAAAATGATTTCCTTTGTTTTAGATGTGAAAATTAGAAACCTTATTCTTTACCCTACCAAAAATAAAAGGGGTACAAAAGTTAATTGTATCTGAACTGAAGTGTAACTGTGGCCCTATTAAAGAGGTGTAGTTATGGGCTATTGATCGCAATGCACAGGAAAAGCTTGTCATGTAAAGTCAAGAGGTTAATGTAATTACAAGAATGGGCAGCAGGATCAGCTGTAGCCCAGAAGTGGCGAATAACTAAAAGCTGCTTTAGAGACACATAATGTTGTCAAAGCATAAATAATTCATCCCAGCATTCGAGAAGAAATTACTCCTCTGTTCCAGCATATTATTCAGCCATTAAAATCTTGCCTTTTAAAGACTTCTGATGTAGTCATATTTTCAGTTCTAAGTCATTCTGAGGCATGCCACCTTCATTAAGCCTTATACTACGCAGTTCTCAAAGTATTAGAGAGGATGTGGAATAGATCCACAATTTGTTTAATAATCACAATACGGTTCACAATCTTTAGGGAAGATTTATGCTACATCTAGTAGCCAAATAGGGATAGAGATTAGGCAACAGAAAATACAATTCTTAATTCTTGAGCTGGGCCAAGTTCTATTCACTACAGTTCCTTGCTGGCACCAAGTCCTTGCTGATATAATCACTGAAGAATTTCCCTAGTACCAAAAGAAAGAGGAAGAGGCATGGGAAGTAGTGGCAAATCTCACTAGCCTTCTTGTCAGTATTCTCACGTAAACTGTTCACTAGATCTTATAAAAGTATTCTGACAGTGTGGTTTAGAATTGAATTTGCTTTTCTTTTGTTGTTGTTGTTGTTATTGTTTTTCCTTCGATCCGTGCATTTAGTAACAAAGCTTTGCCTATCTGTGGCAAATTGATAGCTGCAGGCCCCTCAGAATCAATAACCACCTGCTATCTCTATGGTGGTCACAACTATCATTTAGATTATGTCATACACAGCACGTAAAAAACAGTGCATAAAACAACAGTCATAAGAATGAATAAACACATGAAATCATATAACTAAAAGTAACCTCAGAGGGACAAATGTGGTTTTCAGTTTTGCCCAAAATCTATTCCTTACTCTTTGTGCACTGAACCATGTCCCAAAAGGTGGGACCAGAATCCTTGACCCTCTATCTTTCTTTGGAGGTCAGCCAGTGAGAAACCCCAGCACCTAATCTGAGAGCAGGAAGAAAGAGGGTGTATTTTGCCTGTGCCTTGTCTGCTGAGATTTAGGTCTGCAGGTGGCTATGGCCTCTAGAGCTCCTTCCCTAGGCCTTGCTTCCTAGTTTCTGATCTCCAGAGACTTTTTCGACCCCTTGTTCTTGTGGACCTATCAGCCCTTAGCACCACTGCAAGTCTCTGTGTGCTTCAGGACCATAGATTGTCTCTTGGTCATTAGTTGTTTTATAAAAAGCCTTCAAAATTCTCACACCAATGATTTTTTCCCCCAAGGATCCTCACATAGACATACATCTAGGCAAGGAGCAGGAGAACAACTCCCCGCTAGCACATTCTCTAGGAGAGATTACTCATCATCAGCTTTTAATTTACTTAAACTATGCAGCATGACAATTGCTAAAATTAAGATTTAAAAAAAAAAACCTTTAGAAAAAGTACTGAAAAAGACTCTGGAAATTTCAGTCCAATGATCAGAGAAGGATGGTCTCTCTTTCCTATTCTATGTCAGACCACCAATCACTTAGTTGTCCCACAACCACACCTAAGGGGACCCTGATATCGGACCAGTGACAGACCCTGAACAGAACAAGACTATTAAATGCCAGGAAGCCCTCACTGTCCGGGAAAACAACTTCCTGTCTTGCTTCTGGTTGAGCCCCGTCAGTGAGTGACACTCATTGTGTATTTCAACTCATTATACACTTTGACTATAATGTATTTCAACCAGGGTTGAAAGGATTTTCTGCTTTTAAACTAAAAAAAAGTCCCTCTGGATTGTTCCCAGTTTAGGATTTGGGAATGAAATGAACTTACGTAAGCTTTGTGATAATGAAGTAATATAAGGTATTTATCCAAAATGTCTGAGATATTTCCATTCATAGAGCTAACCACAGGGGATACAATAGCCTGTGCAGAATAATATATCACTGTAGTGCACCTCAAATTCTGAGTAGACTCTCCACGGGACTAGCAGATACTTCTATTTAGCATCAACACCTGTAAGTCACTACTGATTTCATTCTTTCCTTACCTCCACACTCAGTCCATTAACTTATGTCATTTTCATCTCAAGAATACTTCCCAAATCTATTTCTCTCTATCGTCATTCATACCTTGGACAATCTACAATCATCTCCCACCTGGATTAATAGCAATGAAATAACCTCACCAATTTCCCTTTGCCTCCCTATCACTCCTTGGTACACAGACCAGCTAGTTTGATATTTCTAAAGTGTACAACAGATAACATCACACGCTTCCCCTGCCAAACCTTCCATAGCGCCCTTGATCTTCCAGGCCCCAAGGTGCTGTGGACGTGCCACTTCCTGTCCTCACCCCACCTTCCTCATGGTGCCTGAGCCTCCCTGACCTTTCTAAGCCCCCAGCACACCTTCTTCCCACCTCCTGGTCCTCTTATTCTTCCACCTGGCACACTCTGCCCCTTTTGGCTGCCTTGGTTTTTTCTTTCAAATCTCAGTTCCAATACTAGCTCTTCCAAGAGCCCTTCCTGCCCACACTCTTTAATGCCCAACCCTCCACTTGTTTCTGCCCAATCTGACAATGCACTTTTCTTTTAGGTCTTACCACTGTCTGAACTATATCATTTATTTCTTTATTTCTGCCCTCCTGTCTTCTCATGTCAAATGTGAGCTCTGCGAGATCAGGAATCTTATCTGTAGTGTTCAGTATTTTCTCCCCAGTCCTTACAGGACTGACAACAGGGACTTAGCCTTTGTTGAATTTGAGTCAACCAGTCTGTTGGAAAAGAGTAGAGTGGGGCAAAAAAGCACGACTTCCAGCTTGTTGTTTTCTACCAGACACCGTCACTTAGCTATTTGCCTTGCATTCAAATTATTTTACCCCTTCCTGGTAAACGTTAACTAAACCAAAGCCTGCTCTGTTCAGTGTTGGAAAACACTAGGACATAAGTGATATAAAATAGCTCTGATTTTCAATGAAGTCTTCTTGAATGATTTTTAAAACCTTGGTTCTCAGTCGCAGTGTCCACCTACTAGTCAAGTAAAGAACGTGGAATTTTAAAAAGGCAGAAGTGGGACAAAATGAAGAAGTGAAGAGAACAAAAGGAATCCAAGTTCTTTTAAGGATTAGCAAGTCCTTCCCACACTAGGCTACTGGGGAGCTGGGGCGAAGCTGTGAGGTCGTTCCCCCTCTCTTTCTAAAAACACCGAAATCAAAAAATTATTGCATAACATCTTCTGATTCCACTTTCTCTTTTAACAAACTGTGTCACATCAGCCAAAATGGAAAGTTTGCAGAAATGTGATCTCGGAATTGAAGATTTCTGTGGGACTGTTTTCTAGACCTTGAGTGAGTTGTGTAACCTCCTTGAGGCTCATTGTTATCTGAGAACCAGGAAGATGCTCATACTTCCTGTCCCTGAACAAGGCTGAGGTGAGTCAGCTGACCCCATGTCTGGTGTGAGTGCTTCGGGACACATCAATCGATGCACAGAGGCTCACTGTAACAGTCAGTACTGCCGTGAGGGAGATGGAAGGATGACTTACAGAGACATGTGGTGGAAATCTGCATGAAACAGAGCAGGATATGCAGAGAATACTTCCAAGTGCTAAATATTTAGAGAGGAAATGGGGAAACCAGCACACCTGTGTGGAGGGCTAGGAGCTGGGAGAGCAGGGCTAGCACAGTGATTTTCATGGGCCATGCCTCACTGCAGTGCCAAGAGAGAATCTTGGGTGTGCCATGAAAACTTTTAAAGCTCATTAATGAAATTATTTTCTTTACTTTTTTTTTACTGAATCATAACTGCACATTAATGCATTTATGGGTACAATGTGTGATTTCACATACAATTTGGAATGCCTACATCAAACTGGTAAACATAGTCTTCACCTTCCTTAATGAAATTATTTTCAAAAGAAGTTCAAAGCACAGTAAGTATATTCTTTAACTCTCCTTTTTTAATCAACATAATCTGAATGTGCCACAGAAGTTTAACTATAGGTTCAAGTGTTCCATGAGATAAAAAAGGTTGAAAAACACTGGTTTAGAGGTTTTCATGGAGAGGATGAGATTTGAATAAAGGATTGAAGAAGAGGAGAGTCATCGTTTAACACAGAGAGAGAGAGAGAGGAATGGGATGCGGGGAGGAATCACTGCACAGAGGTCAGAGATGCAAGAAGGAAGTGGTAGCAGGTGCGGGGAAATGTCAGACAGGTTGCCCAGGTGGGAAGACAAAAGCCTGGGCTGTAACAAGAGATGAGATGAATTAACAAAGAGAGGAAAAGAATGAAGCCAAGGCTTAAAACCCAGAAGAGGAGATTGTGTCCATGTCTAGAGGCAGGTGAGGGCAACGTGCAAAGGAAAGTCCAGGATGACTGAAATCCCAACACCATTCTTCAGCAGCAGAACAGTGGAGATTGTGGGGGGCAGAGCACCAGCATTGTACTTTGTTCTGGGGAACTGAGTCCATATTTGAAAGGACGTTGACTTCAAAGCACCCAGGGGAGGATGATCAGAGTGGAAAGGTGAATAAAAATTATACCTTGCAAATTGAGGTGCATTCTGGTTGGGTGCATAGATATTAATAATTGAAATCTCATCATATTGAGTATTACCTTTAACAAATAAGAAATGTCCATCTTTATCTTTCCTTATTTTGGTTAGTTTAAAGGCCATTGTATCTGCAAATAAGATTGCAACGCCTGCTTTTTTCTGTTTTCCATTTGCCTGGAATATAGATGACCATCCCTTCACCTTGAGTCTATAATTATCTTTTAAGGTAAGGTGAGACTCTTGAATGCAGCATATATCTAGTATGATCAAAATATTTCTGAATGTATATGAATCGTGCCCTGTGATTGCACCAATGTACATAATTATGATTCAATAAAATTATTAAAAAAATAAAATAAAATAAAAACAGAAAAAAAAATTGTTCCTTCTGAGAGGGATGTTGAAGGGCCTGGACCGTTTATAAGTTTCCAGGCAGAGCATATATCAATAACATAATTTTTACTGGCTATTGCCTACGTATACAGAATGATAGTTTTTCAGATTAGAAAAGAATTATGGAATCTCCTAATGTGAAAATCTCATTTTTTTAAAAAAATACTTTATATACAACTTAACTATTGGTACTTGATAAGGGTTTTGTATTTTCTTTATTTTTTGTTTTTTTATGTGTGTCTTCAAAAGATTCTTGCTCATTTAAGTAAAATAACTTTCCCAAAGAAAATTTTAATATTCAATACAATGAATCAAACTTATCTAGTCATTCTGATCTTTCCACTGATACTCTTCTAATTTCAGAATACCATCATTAAATATCTTAAAGATATTTGTTTTCTACCATTGTTATATCCATTTCTCCTTCTGTGATATGGATGAGTGTTGAATTTTCTTTTTGTATCTCCAGTAGTTAGTATTTTGTTTTTAATCTTAGTGTCTGGCATAATAAACTAGATTATGCTATGGTAATAAAACGGAATTTTCTAGTTTAAAAAATCTCTATTCTCTATTGGGTTCTAGAAACTTTAATTTCTTTAATGATTGGCCATATTTTTCTCCCTCTTAAATTTAGAATTTGAATTACTTGGTGTATTCCATAGTAATTTTTTGATGAACATAGTTTTGTGTGATTTTTTCTTACAGAATTTTTGTAATCAATGAGGATATGCTTGTTTAATATTATTCATAAGGGATTGAGTTGCAATATTCTGGACCAGTTAATCGAATGTGGTCACTGAAAGTTTAAAAATGAATTATGAAAGTCTTTCAGGCTTCACAACAAAAGTGATCCTTGTTTAGGTAACAAAACTCTGGAAAAATTTACAAAATGTTGATGTGTTTTGTTTTTTTTCCCCCTTTGGGAAAAATATTCTACATTGATAAACTCGAAAAAAAATAAAAAAAATAAAGTAAAAAATAGTAAATTAAGTTATTATAAAGTAAGTCATTAAGTAACTAGGATTTGAAAACCTTTTTTTATTACTACTAGAACAGGCTTTTTGGACAAGTTATACACTTTCATACTTCTGCTCCATCATCTGTGTAAGAAATTATGTGGAATACAGATCTGAGGTTTTTGTTTGACTAGAGATAATGCATTGAAGACACTAAATAAAATGGTATTCTTGGTTAGCAGTCAATAAATAGTTGCTATTATTTATAAGTGTGCACAATCTTATTTTTAATGGGTTTAGCTAGTCAAAAGACAATTTAATGTTGTGCTGTTTTTACTCTAATAATCTTTTACCCCTTCTGGAGCTCTTCTTACCTAATAATTTTTGAAACCCTGTTTCTTAAATTTTCTGTATGAGAAACTACATTACTGTGAGTAGATGAGCATGTTTAGCCTAAAACTGACCCAGGGAGCTCTTGGTAAATGCCTGGGATCAAGCTGGCTAGGCTTTTATTTTCCTTGAGTTCTTACCAGTAAATCTTCCTTTAGCAAGTCGGAGAATTCAACCAATGTCTCTACATAACACTCTGGAATTTTTTAACCCTTGTCTGAGTAGCTATGTCTAGTGCCTGAGTTTAAATTTTTATTTTTCTAATGTAAGTATGCTCTCATATCATAGAAAATGAAGAACAGTTCTGACCCCAGATCCAGGTAGACTCAGACCCAAATACACCTCTCCTTGGATGAACAGAGAATGCCGTATGTGTAGATGACCGAGCCTTCTACTGGCGAGGCCCCTGCAGCATCATGTTTTTATTACTGCGTCCCTGGGCTCCCTAAATGGCAACTATCTGAATGTGTTGGTTCTTGGCTGTCATCGGTGCTACTTCTGTATGCTATAGTAGGTTTGTTTTATTTTACTGTTAGTATTTTTTTGAAATACTAAATAACAAATGTGATGTGAAAGCAAGATCATAATCAAGTTTGGTATATCAATCAGAGTTCTTATATTCCTGTGTAATATTTAATATTATTTAATAGTTATTGCGACTCCTGCATACCTTGCTCCAATTACCCGTTCTAAGGAAAAAAGCAATCAGAACTCCAGAAATCCCACACGGCTCTCACATAGAATTTATTTTCTATTTTGTATTTGTGGAGATAATGGTCTGAGGTGTTTCCGCATATCTTGTATCAGCTTTTGTTCCAAATTAAAAAAAAAATTCTTAACAAGGATAATGAAAACAATGTATTCTTCCCAATCCATGGCTGCCTAGCGTCATTTAGTCTTCTCGTTAGACTGAGGTTTGAGAGGCAACTCCCTGAGTGCTCAGAACATGCTTACGTGGGCTCCCTTCACACAGCACGGAGGACATAACTGAACCAAGTCACTTAGGGAGTCTCCGAACCTCTGCAGGATCCTTAGCTGACCACAGAGATGAGTGGAGGCAGGTCCACCCCCTGAGAATCTAGACATAAAGGGAGAGAAAGGGACGGAAGACTTCGGGGATGGAAGGAGAGACTTCAGCAAAGAGCAGCAATGAAAAGGTAAAGACAGCGCGAGGCCTGGGTTCAGGGCAGCCTCGTTATGCAGAGTGTACACTTTTCTCTCTCTGGAACTCACTCAGTATGAAACACGTGTTCTTCACACAGAGACACAGCACTTTTCAAGGAGTGGCATTCGATTCTGTTAACTACCTGCTTAAGAAATTTCTCCACTAATTAAATTTTAGTGTTCGAATGAAAGGACATTTGGAAGGAAGATTATTCATTAAAAAATCAGTATATTATGGTTTCATAATATACAGGAACTCCTGTTTTCTGAAAAGAAGCAAAGTCTAAAATCATCATCAACTACCTGTCTATAATCTGAAACACAGGGGCAAGAAAAACCTTAAAAATAATAAAATTTAGAGCTGTACATAAGTAAGAATTACATGATTCCATGTTTCCACTGACTCCACTTTATATTAAAATCAAATATCTTTCATAACCACTAATGTCAGAAGACATTTTAATTCAATGTTCAAAAGAATTTATTAAAACTATCACGAGACTAAAGATGAATAAATTTATTTGGACTTTCAATATGTTTGATGTCTTAAATCCTGTTCTCTACCCAGTGGCTTCCACTATTACTGCTCTTTTCCCATGGATGAACAATTTCAGGAAGTATGCCATTTGTTGGTTATGACTTAGAGATATGGACCAGTTTATGAAGTGCACAGATATGGCCCATTACGAAGCACAAAAAGGTGCAGTTATATATTTTATGGCATAAACACATCATAGTACATAACATTATGGAAGTAGTGAAAGACTAGAAATATTCTATTCCTCACTTTCCTGGTCTATAGTTCTTTCGTAATAATTTCATACCAACAACATCTCCCATGATCCTATTCATAACAGAAACTAAAGACAAATATATTAAAGGCATAAATAAATTATTAACCTCTATATGAATAGTGCATCCAACTATTTTGAATCATCTTAAATATTCTGATCATATATTCTTTTTCTAAGAAGTGCTTCAGTAACTCTAAAATTCATAACAGATTGAGGAACGACACTCTCCTGGAATTTGAACCATCCTATACCATCCCTATTGCAAAAATCCCAAACCTAAATGCTCTAAAATCCAAAATATATTGAGTATTGACATGATGCCACAGGAGGTCGGTTCCACAGCTGATCTCATGCGACTAATTCAGACACAAAATTACTTAAAATACTATATGAAATTACATCCAGACCGTGAATACAAGGTAAATATGAAACAAAAATGAGTTTCATATTTAAACTTGTGTTCCATATCCTAGATATCTCCAGATATATTTATATATATCAAGATATTATATATCTCTGTGTTATATGTATATATATATATACATATATATGGTCCTACAAGTTGGTGAACTTGCCACCATGTGCTTACTGTACAAAATATTCACTGAGGTTTCATAACTTTGGTATTTACATGTTTCACAGCTCTGTGAGACTTGTGGCTGTGTATTATTGAGTGGTGTTCATTATTATTTTTGTGGGGTTTTGTGTGCCATTACAAGAATATGAGGGCTAGAATTAGAGCAATGAACAAACATTAAATTTCCTGTTTAAATTGGCAAGGTTGGAAGTAAAATCACAGACATTTTAATCCCCCTTTATGAGAATAATGCCATGAAGAATACAGAAGTAAGCAAATGGATTAAACATTTTTTCTAAGGGAAGAGGAAGTGTCAGTGATGAAAGAGGTCAGGAGATTCAGTAACAAGCAGAACTTATGAAAACCTTGCAAACATCCATCAAATTCTACATCAAAATAATTGGCTGACTATGAGAAGCATAGTAGACCAAATAAACCTTGATAGAGCAACAGGAAGCACTTAACTGAAAATAGAGGCATAGGGCAGATGTGTGCAAAATGGTTTCGAAGGAAATCGTCAGTGTGCGAAAGTAGAGCTGAGGTTTGCCAAGACCTTTTGCAGAGGCAAGACGATGCTTTGGGCCACGTCATCACTGGCGATGAAGCTTGGGTGAATCAATATGACCCTGAGACAAAGAGTCACAGTGCACAGTGGAAGTCAGCCAGTTCTGCATCACCAAAAACGTTCCACCAGTCCAAATCAAAAGTCAAAATAGGGAAAGGGAGGGGAGCGGTGGGGGGAGGATGGGTAGAGGGAGGGCAATTAGTGGGAACACACCTACGGTGCATCTTAGCAGGGTACTGGCGAAGCTTATTAAAGGTAGAGTATTAATGTCTTTATATAATGATCAAGGAAATGCCATGAAGGATATCTGTAACAGTACGATCAAAATATTTCTGAATGTATATGAATCGTGCCCTGTGATTGCACCAATGTACATAATTATGATT
>CAUYON010013379.1:0-22186 GCA_963573935.1 Arctocebus calabarensis
GCGCCTGTGGTCCCAGCTACTTGGGAGGCGGAGGCAGGAGACTCGCTTGAGCCCAGGAATTGGAGGTTGCTGTGAGCTGTGATGCCACAGCACTCTACCCAGGGTGACAGCTTGAGGCTCTGTCTCAAAAAAAAAAAAAAAATTTACAATAGGAAATTTTATAGATAATTGATTACAAGTAATTTTGACCATTTAAGAATCAATTTATTATTCTTTTGGACATGACTTAATCACATTCTTTATTGTTAGGATTTACTTTCATTTTTTAGTAAGTAATAATTTGTGCATACAAGAGAATATATTCAGAGAAACAAAATAAGCCTTCATGAACTCACCACCCAGTTTAAGAAGGAGGCATCACTGGTTCTTCTGAAGGCCGGGCGTGCCCCTTGCAACCCCACACTTCAGTGCACTCATGCTGTGTGCGAGCCCCTACCGCACGTTGTTTAATGTTGCCTCTTTTGAGAATGAAGCTGCATTGTTCAGAGTCTTGGCACTGTCTCTGGGACCCTCCAGCGTGGGGCTCTGCAGCTGTGGAGGGCCTGCTCTTATGTGCCCCGCTGTCTTCACCGTGACAGGCGACGCAGCTGCAAACATTTGCCTCACTTCCTGGGCCCCACGTGGGTCTGCCATCACCAACCGTTTACCTCGAGGCTGCTTCATCCAACACTCTCAGACACAGACAGATGTAGGAGAACTGGACGTCTTGCCCGCCCCTGTTCCTTACTTAGTTGGAAGGTCTCAAACTCTTCCAGACAGAGGGTTCTCTCCTTTTTACTTGTCACAAGTGCATTTTCTGTCATTTACCCCCTGGTGTGCAGTGGTTATACAGAGGTAATTTAGGGCGAATGACCAATTCCTATTATGTGGAAGGTTAGCATTTTAAGAAATGTTTTCAGCAATGTTGATAGTGTATCAGAGCAAACCGAACATCCCAGAGCTTCCTGTCAGCCTTCCTGAGAGAATCCCCATTGAAACATCGTGGGGTGGACAAAGGGCCATGGAAGGCTCTGTCCTGGTGCTCAGGAGGGCTGGGGCTCGGCCGGCCGGCTTGGCAGGTTCAGCCTCCCAGAGTCCCTCACCTGGTGGAGGAGGCCACCTGGGGAGGCCTGGCTGGGGCTGGGGGTGTGGGTGGGAGAGCAGGTGCCTCTGTGGTCACTTGCCTTTGGGCCACTTTGGCTTCACGGAATCCTCTGGACCTCTGGGCAGCAGAAAGAGGTGGAACAAGGAGGAAATGTGGGCCACCAAGGCTGGAGGGGACACTGGCTGTCCTCATGCTCTGTCCCCTGATTTTTTTTTTTCGAGACAGAGTCTCACTATGTCACCCTCGGTAGAGTGCGGTAGCATCACAGCTCACGGCAACCTCAAATTCGTGGGCTTAAGTGATTCTCTTACCTCAGCCTTCCAAGTAGCTGGGACTATAGGCTCCTGCCACACGCCTGGCTATTTTTTTTGTTGCAGTTGTCATTGTTGTTTAGCAGGCACAGGCCAGGCTTGAACCTGCCAGCCTTGGTGTATGTGGCTGGCACCCTACTCTCTGAGCTCCAGATGCCAAGCCAATTTTCTTTATTAGTAGAACTAAAAATGTAATAAAATCTTAGATTTGATCAAAATGCACACACACTTACATAGACGCACTCAGTTACACTCACACTCATATTCTCTTCAATCTTTGCATTCACTCCCCTCTCCCTTAGCATATGTGGACTTGGGCTCCTATTTACTTTTTAGAAATTAACTTTATTGAGGCATCATTTGCATGCCATGAAAATTACCCATTTTAGTGTACATCTCAATGATTCTTACTAGGTTTACTGAATGATGCGACTGTCACCAAAACTCAATTCTGAAACATTTCCACTACCCCAATGCAGATTTTTCCTGCCCATTCGACATCCATCCCCACTCCTGCTGCCCGAGCCCTGGGCAGCCACTCATCCGCTTCCTGTCCCTGCAGAGTCACCTTTGGAGTAAGTGGAATCGTATGGAGTGTGCTCTTCTGTGTGTGGGTTCCTTGACTCTGCATGAAATCCGACCGTGCTGTGACGTGTGCAGAGTTCTGCTCCTTTCTATTGCTGAATAGCGGCCCAGGTTCTGGATACCGCACACTGGGCCCGTCCGCTATGTTGGTGGCTGTTTGGGCTGTCCCACTTTGGGGCTCTCCTGAATAACGCTACTGTGGATACAGACATTCACATGCAAGACTTTGCGTGGAGTAGGATTCATTTTCTCCTGGTGTAAACCTGGGAGTGGAATTGCTGGTTCACATGGTAAATCCATGACTGACGTTTTTAGAAGCTAACAAGCTGTTTTCTGTTTTCTCACAGTCCTGATGATCACAGGTAGTAACATTGGTACAGACACAACCGAATCACTGAGAGACAGTTCATCATTCAGTAATGACAGCGCAACACTCCACCCTCCCTACGCCTGACTTCTCGGGGTCTCCACTGCCCCTGCAGGCTGCAGGCTGCTTGAGGCCAGCAATCCCCCCTGCAGCCCAACTCACAGCGCAGCTTTGCAGTCATCAGCAATGACGGCCATAATGGGCTGAATGGTGGCTCCCAAGATATGTTCATGTCGGAATTCCTGGGAGCTGAAAATATCACTTTACGGGCAACGTGTGTGATTAAAGGTCTGGAGAGGAAGAGCTCATCCTGAAATCTCTGGGTGGCCGTGACGAATGGCATTGTAAACAGACAAAAAGTGAGCTCAGGACTGAACACGGAGGTGCAGAAGGGAAGGCCATGGGCCGAGGGATGCTGACGGCTGCCAGGAGCTGGAAGGGGCACAGGGCAATTGTCCCTTGATGCTGTCAAGGGAGCATAACCTTGACAATGCCCGGATTTCGGCTCAGCGAAACTGGTTAGACTTCTGGTCTCCAGAAACGTGAGAATAAATTTTTGTTATTTTGAGTCTGCAGTAATTTGTTGTGGCAGCACAGACAACAGCACGACTGCTATCAACGGCAGCTGAACGGAGCAGGAGCAGAAGCTGAAGACAGCGTCGTCAACTTCCTGCTGGGTCCCGGAGACAGAAAGTCCAGCACGCAGGCGTCAGCGTCCTTATGATGAAGTGCAGTCGCTGACTCTTCACGCTTCCCTTTTCATTCGCTGGAGTCGAGTGCTCCCTCCGGCTGCTCTCGCTGTACTGGGACATGCTTTCTTTCCTTGTGAAGCACAAGTGCATCTCTGCTGTTGCTTGACATACATTGTTATTGACTGTGTCTGTACCAATGTCACTCCTGTAATCATCAGGAGTGCAACCCAGACTGCCCGTGATGAGCTGTAGGCTCTGGCACCACCTAGCCTTGTCGTCCTGGGCATGACCCTTGAAGTTAAATGCAACAAGTCTTTCATCTGTACCATGGGAATAATTGTGCATACCTCAGAAGGTTTGTAAGAGGGCTCAACAGTAAAAATTTAACAACAAGTTTTTTGGAAAAAGAAAATAAGAGTCTTGATTTCAGCATTTCCTGATTTCTCTGGTGTGACACTCCCTCCGCAGACGGCTGTAGGCCTTCAAAGTCGCATCTCTGAGTGGGGGCAGGGAGCGGAGCCCAGCAGTGCGCTAATTTCTCCGTATTGACACATGGATGCAAATAATCGTAGGAACGTAGATAGTAGTAAAATGTAGTAAAATAATTAGGAAGCGGTTAGGTTTGAGTATTTGTTATTCTTTTTACCTGTGTTCATGTGATTTGATTTTAATAACTTCTGAGTTTAACAACTGGCACGTCAGTTTCCTAAAACTTTATCGACTGGTTTTTACTTGTGAGCTGATACAAACTCTCTCAACTTGTTTAACTAATGTACACAGAGAACTTCGAACAAGCCCCGCACAATCACGTGTCTTAGCTGACGGTCAGTATTACGAATATTGCTTTGTGTTGGGAGCTGTGTAAAGGGTGGAAGGAGACACTCTGCCTTCCTGTCCCAGCACTAGCACTAACCTGGGGCTGCCTCGGCACCATCCCCAGGGAATGTTAGTCCCTGATGGAGGAGACTTGAATTGGGGGCGCGAGCACCAAGGACAGCACTGCCTTGGCAGCAAGTGAGGGGGACGGTGGCTTCGCTATCTATTTATCCCAACGCTTGGGACATTCAGACCATTTTGGGAGGGACAAGTGGTAGAAGGAATAAAGAGAGAGCCCAGGCAGGGAGGCGGGCGGGGAAACATCTGGCTTGAGATGCACCATTTTGGGGTCCTGGGTAAGAACCCTCATCTGGTGAGTGGAAGTGTTGAGGGAGGGCTCTCTTCACTCCCATCTGCCACTCCTCCCGCTGTTCTCTGCTCCCGGCTGTCTTTAGATGGTGACCCTCGTTCTCTGCCCACCACGTCCATCCCTGATTTAAAGTCAAGAAATATTTGAGAAGCAACTTGGAGACCAAGGATTGCCGAAATCCCCTAAACACATTTCAAGGGCAGCTGACTTAAACAAGGGCTTCAGCCAGGTAATCCCTGGGGCTCCCTAACTTGCTTAAATGAGTCAAAAATTAACTCATTATAAGGCCCCACTCAGTCTCTTGTTTAAGCCGACACATGGCCGGCACACATCTGAAGGGTGAAGCCACTGACAATAGTGAAAGTGGTTTCTGATGCTCTCGTACGTGAGCAAAGCTAGACTGAAACAGATCCATTCATTCTGGAATAAAGGGGGAAAACAAGCTAACACCAACTGATTTATACTGTGTAACAGAAACTCTTTGTGTTATAAGTTACAGGTTTCACTTTTCTTGAATTAGCTTCAAAGACATAGAATAATATTAAACTTTCTGGAGAGAAAAAGCACGCCTGGAAGGCCCAAATTGTGGGGCTCCAAACTCCATATCCAAAGACTTGCTCCCCAGAGTGGGGGGGCAGGATTTCATTCCTGGAAAATGCTTCAGGGAAAAGCCCTCTTTGGTCAGGTGAGTTCGGGGAACACTGCACAGCACCCCACTTTGTACACGGATCACACTCAGCCACAATTTCCTTCTTCCTTATTTTTTTTATTTTTTGAGACAGAGCCTCAAGCTATTGCCCTGGGTAGAGTGCCGTGGCATCACAGCTCACAGCAACCTCCAACTCCTGGGTTTAAGCAACTCTCTTGCCTCAGCCTCCCAAGTAGCTGGAACTACAGGCGCCAACCCAAAGCCCAGCTATTTTTTGGTTGTAGTTGTCATTGTTTGGCGGGCACAGACTGGATTCCAACCCGCCAGCTCTGCTGTATGTGGCTAGTGCCTCACCCGCTTGAGCTACAGGCGCCAAGCCACTGGGCACAATTTCTCATCACCCAGGTACGGTGACCCCAGTATCCTGCTGTCACCTAACTCCTGTGCATGCTTTAACACCAGCTGTTTTCTAGGAACCTCCACAGGAGGGCTGTTGCAGTCTCAGAGTGTTTTGTGGTCTTCAGTGAGCCCCAGGCCGAGGTTTCTCAGTAATCACCTAACCCCCCACAGAAAGGCTGCGGTTCAACATTTTCAAAGAAAAGTCCTCTGGTGAGGTTGGAATGCTGCTTCTGTGCTAATGTCCCTGAGCAAAAGGACCTGGCATTAGCTCTCCTGCTGCCCCATTCTGCTGGGAGTCTCGGTGACGCATGTCCCTGGGATGTCCCTCAGATCAGCACACGTGTAAAAGCACTGGTGGGCAGGCAGGTGCGGTGGCTCAGCCTGTCGTCCCCACACTCTGGGAGGATCTTTTGAGCTCTGTAGCTCGAGACCAGCCTGAGCAAGAGTGAGACCCCATCTCTCCCAAAATAGAAAACTAACCAGGAGTTGGAGCGGGCGCCTACAGGTCCCCTTACTGGGGAGGCTGAGGCAGGAGGATCCCCTGAGCCCAGGAGTTTGAGGTTGCTGTGAGCTGGGCTGATGCCACAGCACTGTAACCTGGGTGACACAATAAGACTGTGTCCCCAAAAAACAAAACAAAACAAAAAAACCATTGGTGGGCACTTGGCAAAGCCGAGAAAGCTGAACTTGTTTCACCTCGAGCCTGATGTTTGTTTTTTCCTTCTAAATGATCGAGTGCTGTGTTGATCTTTAGAACATTCTCAGTCACTTCCACGAGGACGACTTTATTCCACAGTCAAGGAATAACCTGTGTTCACAGCCTCGTTTCAAGGTGGTGAATGTGGGGCTGGAAGGGCTGCGGCCTTGAGGCTGACGGTGCTCTTCCCCACAAGAGGCACAGCAAGGTGCCCAGTGGACCAGGAGCCAGGGCGGGCCTGCTGCTCCCGGAGAGCCGCGTTGGCTTTCTCCCCAGAGTGGGGTATGTGTTGGGCTCAAATGCAAACTCTAAAGAAATAGTCATCTTTACAGAATTCATTAAAAAATCCACAGATTTGGGTTTTAGCTTCGGGTCCTTCCTTGAGGTGACGCAAGTCTACTCTAGGTTCCAGAGACAGGTGTGCAGGGTTTCTGGAGAGATCACAAGACTCCGTGTTGAATCAAGCCTCGACTTGGGGGTGAGAGGGATGAGGAACTTATTTTTTGTCTTAGGATCCCAACTGTGCCAGTTTCTATGTGTTTCCACCCTCCATTAAAGACCAAAAGGTAGAAGTTGGAATATCCCAAAATAATCTTTTGGGTTCAAATAGATTGTTCACAGAATTCTGAAAAATCTTTCCCTGGCCAGTCATCAACTTAAGGCTCCAAATTCTTTCTTTCCTGAGCAGCAACTGAGCTTCAAATAATTTGACTAAAATGAAACATGATATTTGTCACCTTGACTTGCCCTCTGCTTTCTTTGTGCCCAATTCGATGCTTGCAACAGATATTCAGAAGAAATTCAGTGCTGATGTGACGCCTGAGGGTTCTTTCCTTCTTGAGCCTGGGTCCCTACAGTCAGACTCAAGACTGGTGCTGAGAGGAGAGGGAAGGGAAGAGCTTGTTTGGCCAGTGCCCCGGGAGAGGACAATGTTTTGCAGTTCACCGAAATGTCCTCAGACACGACCCTGGAACTCTGTCCTGCGTGGAGTCAGTTTTGTGGGTATGGGAGCCACACAGCTGCGAGGGGCCTGCTCTGAGGAGGGCCTCACGCTCCCTTGAATGTTCTGTTGTCACTATCTTGAAATTCCTAATACCTTTTGGACAAGGGCCCCACCTTTTCATTTTACTCTGGGCCCCTCAGGTCACACAGCTGGTCTGTCACACCGAGGCTGGGGCTGGCTCCTTCCTTCTCGTCTTCCTCCTCCTGCCGGGCCAGTCCAGCCTCAGCGTCCGACGCCAGATTGTCCTGGAGAAGGAAGTTGAGGCTTCACCCTGCCGTGCACCAACTTCTAGCCATCATTCTGTGGATTTCGTGGGTTACTTTTCATTTAAGTAGTTTTTTCTTGCTACCCAATGGATCTCTAGTTGGTTTGGAATTTCAAGAAATGTTGGGTAATTTCAACAGTTGTGCAAGCTGAACTTGATTAGGGAGGTCAATCTCTTCCCTGGAAAATATCCTGAAATAGCCAAGTTCAATAAAAAGCTTTTTTCATTTGTAATTTTTTTTTATTAAATCATAGCTGTGTACATTAATGCAATCATGGGGTACAATGTGCTGGTTTTATATATAATTTGAAATATTTTCATCGATCTGGTTAACATAGCTTTCATGGCATTTTCTTAGTTATTGTGTTCAGACATTTATATTCTACATTTAGTAAGTTTCACCTGTACTCTTCTAAGATACACCCATTTGTAATTTTTATACTCTTGTCAACAATAAGCCAGTAAACAAACAGGTGCAAAGTCAATTTCCATTTGGTGTTTACATTAGAATTTTAACAATC
The DNA here is from genome assembly GCA_963573935.1 of Arctocebus calabarensis. NCBI lineage: Eukaryota > Metazoa > Chordata > Mammalia > Primates > Lorisidae > Arctocebus > Arctocebus calabarensis. The sequence goes on from CAUYON010013379.1 coordinate 7,760, forward strand.
TTACCGAACACCTGAATATTCTGGTTTATGACATCTGTCTCCTGTGTATTGTTTCTTTCTTTTTTTTTTTTATGTTGAGCCATATGGAAGGCATTTGTACAATGTGCTTATTAAATTTTTATATTTGCAACACTTACATAAACTGCTCTAATAATTATTGTGACAAAACTCCTGTCTTTGGGTAGTCATTCTTTTCCCTTTTATTTCTTTTTTATAGCCTTAGGAAATTCTTCTGAAATAGCACTATTTCTCATTTACGTAATTTAAAACTTGCCTACCTCACTGTCTCCCCTGCCCTCTGCTCCCTTGGAGGACATGTTTTTATTAAAGTGGACTTCACAGTGCAATTTGTCTCTCCCTGAAGAATATGAAAAGCAACAATCTTACCTGGTGGTTGCTCTGTCCACAGACTGATAGCATTGTGCATTCAGGCCACCCTGACCTTGTCACAAGCACACAAAAAACATTTCTATGTTTCCAGGTGGAGCTGGCTTCAGGGAGAGCTCTGCGTTTGGGACTGTGCCAACAGAGCAAGCTGAAATCACGTCATAAGAATGGGGGAAACTGCAGTCACCAAAGTTCCTTTCAGAAAGAGGACTGTGTCTGAGTGAAGGGAATAGTTCGCGAAGCCATTTGGAGCGGTGTGAAGAATTTGAAGGAATAGAGCCATCGATCGATCGATTGAGCATCAATGCACGCAATACGCCTCTGAGTAGCTTGGCTGCCTTCCCTGAGGTTTTGTTTCTTGAGGGGGACAAGAATTTTAGGGCCAGAGGCAAATGCCTTGGAACAACAGATGGGAAACAGACTCACCCGCAGCCCTTCTTTCCACCTCTTGTTTGTGTGGTCGCTCTATAGATAAATGTGAAATCGTTTTAAAGGTGATCAGCTCGTAGGGAACGGTCTCCTCCCTGGAGACCTCCAGCTCTGCCCAGTCCTCCTGGCGAGTGTCTTTCTCTGTACACGGTCTTCGGGTCAGAGCAGAGTGGAAGCCGAGGTGAGGTCCGCACACGGGCCCTGGGTCTTCAGTCGAACATCATTTCTCAACTCATGTCGGTGCATGGCCTTTATTTCCTTTTGCTTCTTTTTTCCTACTTATTTTATTTTGCTAAAATGCTGTACACTTTTCCATCTGCCTTAAGTCCTTACTACTTTACCTTCTACGCTCCTGTGTCCCTTCCTCCTTCTCTCTCTTCCTTTCCTTCCACCTCTCCTTAGGTGGTAACTTCCTAAGAGTAACAATGATTTCATGACCCCTAAGTAACAGTTATTGACCTTTTTTTTAAAGAGCTGGCTTCCATTGTTGGGGTCCTTACAAAAATTAGCCAAGGAACTGAAGGGTATATTTTGGGTGAAGATTTACATTGTGTGTGGAGGCTGGGGGTGCTTGGTGCTGCCCCAGTTAGCCCAATAGTGAAGACCACCTTGTTTGTATGAATAGACGTAGATCTCAGTCAACAGTGTAGGTGATTATATTCTTTATGCATCAACTGTATATAGAGTCTAAGTGCAAAAAAGCCACACAGATGAATCACGTTGCACCTCCCCAAATAAAGCTCCTATGTGTACTTTTATTAAAAGCAATTCAATAATTAGTATTATTCATTTGTAATATGCCTAATAACAAACAGATGCTCTTTATTGGGATAATGGATGGGGAGGTGGGAAACTCCTAACTGTATTTCCAAGTGCCTACCAGGCACTTCCAACAAGACATCCCAAGGGCATTTAAAATTTGACGTCTTCAAGCCAAATTCACCATCTCTGTAAACCCTTAACCCAAACCACACTTTTTCTTCCTTTTTCCCTTAGTCTAATGACTGTCCAGATTCCTCTCCTTTCTTTTTCTTTCTTTATCTTTTTCTTCCTCTTTCTCTCTCTTTTTATTTCTCTTTCTCTTTCTTTCTTTTTTTTTTTTTTAGACAGAGACTCACTATGTTGCCGTCAGTAGAGTGCTGTGGCGTCACAGCTCACAGCAACCTCAAACTCTTGGGCTTAAGCAGTTCTCTTGCCTCAGCCTCCCAAGTAGCTGGGAGCCTGCCACTACACCTGGCTGTTTTTTTGTTGTAGTTTTCACTGTTGTTTAGCTGGCCCCAGCTGGGTTCGAATCCACCAGCCTGGGTATATGTGGTCGGCTCCCTAACCACTGAGCTATGGGTGCTGCCTGCATTCCTTTCTTAACCCCTACATTAAACTGGTCATCTAGTCTGTCCCCTGCTCAGATCTGAAATCTCTCCTGAGTCCACACTCTCCTGTCTGACCCTGAAGCCATCTCAGAGCCTGTCATCTCTCCCTGTCACCTGGAATGTCCTATGGAACTGCAAGGCGTGTAAAACCATCTTATCTGGAAATAGAAAATATTAGAGCTTCTAGTTATATTTTTATCTCTTCCTTTTACATTTCTGGCTCTCACAGTGCATACATTAGTACTGTTATCCATATCAACAAATGGTGGTCATATACAGGCATAAGGCTCTGCCAGAAATCTCCGTTGGAGCACGCAGTCAGACGGTCTAGAGAGGGCCAGCTGAGATCACTGCAGTTGGTCACTCTGCTTTAGTCCAGCTTCCTCTGTGTTCTATTATGTTAATACAAGTGACGTGTTTAAAGTAAGCACTACCTGTATTATTATCCTATTATCAAACTCACCCCCTATTTTGCCTTGTATAATGTGCTCCCGTGATAACCAATGCTTTTGGCCCAAACTTTCAGGAAAAAAACTTCGGTTTTAATTTGTTAAAAGAAGGCAGAAGTGGCCACATGGTGGCACCTCCTCTCTCTCAAGAGGTGGTACCAGGCGCGGAATCTGCCACTGCGGAGAAGCCGGGAGTGAGCCCAGGTGGCAGGGGAGAGGGCTCCAGACAACCTGGTGGCAGGCCTCCCCCCGAGGCCCCTCCTGGACTGGAAGGCAGCTGGAGAGGGGACAGTATTATTTTGCATACAGGTATCATTATTGCTTCTAGAGTTACACTCTAGGTTTAACTTTCTGCCCTCCTCGTAAGCCGTCATTCTCATGCGCCTGGATTCTCACTTCAAAGGTCTGATACAGGAGTTTAGTGCTCATGTCGGGAGCCCAGGTTGGCTTCCCTGCTCCAGGCCTGCCTTGCCGAGGCTGTGTGACCACAGGCTGATACTCTGGGCTCCAACGAGTAGAGAAGAAAGGTCTCGGTGGCCCAGCACGCACAACGGCGACACTCGTGCTGTCTCCGCCTCCCCTCGGCCCCTTCCTGTCACCATGTCACCTCCCCACATCACACCCTGCAGGGGACGCCACAGACGCAGGATCGCAGGATCGTCTGTAACAGCAGGGCTGATCCTGTGGCTTGCCACCCTTTTTAACAATGAAAATACATTGCGGCATTAGGAAGGTTGAGAACCACTGCTCTATAAGATAAAGTCACAGGCCCCGGGAGAACGAGGAGAAAACGTCTGCTGGGAAGTGGTTCTCTAGGATTTGTGGGGTTCTGTGTTTTACTGACTCTGCCAAGAAAAAGGAAGGCGGGCGAACAGGGTGGGGGTCAGGGGACAGCGTAGCGTTAATGCTGTGGGGTCGGGCGACGTGGATTCAACAGGAGAGCTCAGGAAAATCACCTCTCCAAGCCCCAGTTTCCTGATCCATAAAAGGGCAAAACAGCACCTGTGCCACAGGATTGTGACCCAACACGCGTTAGGTTACAACACGTCGCTTCCCACATACTTGGGAACCGACAGGGTTTTAATAGGATAACCTGCGGGTCACGTCTGTTAAGCAGACTTCAAATCAACCCCCTTGGGGAGTTCTTGAGCCTGCCTGCTTGGCAACCCCATTCTTTGAGGAAAGAATCTTCCTGAAATTCCCCGCAGTGCTGATACCTGATCAATGCGCAGCCTGCTGACCTTGAGAGGAGGCTGACTTACTTCAGACGAGCTGAAGCGTGACCTCCACAGCGTCTCTTGCAGCCTGTGTGATGTGATCGGCAGTGATGCTGCAGCAGACACTGAAACTCTGCACTGTGCCCTCACCAAGAAGAGGGCGACTCTGTATCAGAGGCCCCTCCCTTCCTTTAAACTCTCCTGTAAAACCCTTTCAACCCGTGACAGACTCCCCAACACCTCCAACGTTGTGGGCGTGTCTTCCCGAGTCTGTCCTCCTGTGTGTAATAAACCGTTATAAAATTATTTCTGTCTTAACAACTTCAGCTGCAGCCACAAGTGCATGGCAGTGTCTTTCATCTGTGACACTCTGACACCTTCAGAAACTCTTCCTCTAATGGGGTACTTGACATACGCTAGTTAGAGAGGACTTCTTTGGGAGAAATGACAACTGAGCTGAGAGCTGACATAGCCAGGAGTGTTGCAGCAGAGACAAAAGAGCACTGGGCTCGGCCACAGGGGGGGACCAGGCTGGGAGCACAGGCCGTTCGGAGAGTGGCGTCTCATCCTTGTCATGGTTCTGCACTACAGCTAACTTATTTCCATAAGACAACATAAGCAAAGACCACTCACACAACACTCAGAAAACTAAAGCAGCACCTTTATTTTATACATACAAACAGTACAAAATGTTTATTATGTAAGAGCTAGCTGTGTTTTGTTTACAATATATTATATTGCTTCAAGCCAAATGCAAAAAGTCCACACGTTATATTCCCTATTTCATTGTGTTTATAATATATTATATTGTTTAAATGACACTACCACAGTGTAATTTTTTTTTGTAATACTGAATTCTCTGGAAAAAATGGTAAGGTCAAAATGTATTGTATTGACAGTTTAAAAATAAGGGCAGTTAAAAAATGTGACAACCTCTAAATATGACTATAAAATTTGAACTGCTACAACTTCAATACTGTGAATGGCTTCATCCAAACCCTTGTGATTTATGCATTTTTGCCCAATTTCGCCACTTGAATGCTCCCTAGCCTCTAGACACCATGAATGTGTTGTAATTTTGAAAATATCTGCCAGCTACACAGTGAAAAGACATTTTAACCTGATCGACTGACATCGTATAAAATCTGTCCCAAAGCACTGTACGAGGAAATCTGTACTATCATGCCGCAGACATACTGAGAAAACTTAAAAGGAGGAGTAAATAGCAGCTCAGTGATTTATAATGAAGCTAATAAAATTCAGGCCGGTATTCTTAAGTGTAATGAACATTATTTGAACATTCAACACATGAAAGGTTAACAAAGGCTATGAACCTGGTGTAACTTAAAACGTTTCAGATGTGGAGTTCACCAGATGTAATTGGATTCAGGTGGGTCCCGCCGTGCCTCCGCCTTTTTAAGTGAAGGTGTGTGCTGCCCCAGCCGGGCGCCTGCTGGCCTCAGGGCATGCAGGAGGCTGGCTCCATACCCTGCAAAATTATTCACAGCTTAAAAGAAAAGAAACTATAAATACAGGCTCTTCAGATCCATTATTAACCATTCAAATGAAATTCATTTTGCCTTTTCGACCCACACTCAAAGGCCACAAAAAGCTACCGGAATGAAAGGATGTTACAGGATCAAGATCTCTGCTAAAAGAAACTTGTTTTACTAACTCCATCCAATCTGGCTTCCACCAGGCTTCTCTCTCACGATATATTTTGACTTTGCAGACACTCTTGAGGCAAAGTCTAGTCAGGTGACTGACTGGAGGGTTATTAGAGCTGGTAAGGATCGAGCACTGAGGCTCTGGACGCTCCTGGAGGGTCTGGTCATTGGTCCTTTCCACTGCCTTGCAAAACCAGCCCAGCCCATGCCCATCCAGTTGGATGTAACGACCACTCCATAAGGGCCACGTGACCGGGCATGGCTGGTGCTCTCCACGAAGCCGGAATCCTGTAAGGACTGTGGGCTTCCATGATAGGGTTGGAGATGAACTGATTCCTCATCCATGGGCTTGGGAGCCCATTTCTAGCTTCCCTCCTACTGGTGAACTTAGAAGCTTGGGGCAGTGACCCATTCCTGAGTTTCTAGAATCGACCCACGACGGCAAGTTGCATTTTAAAGATCTGCCTTCCCCTTCCTGAGCATCACAGGCACACGGCTGTTCGCTGCCCGCAGTTTTAAAATGCAAGCAGGCCATCCCGCAGCTCCTGAGAGCAGAGCACTTTGGTCCCTGAATGGGTTTCTTTGAGCTGTCAGTGTGCAGGCCAGGAGCTCACAGAATGTCCAGGCCTGAGCCAACAGCAAGGGGGATTCGATCCCCACCACACCCCCTGGGGTGAGGGGGCATCTGCAGGGACAGTCAACCCCAGTGTCCTCCTCCCACCGCACGGTCTGGGTGCCTGGGACTGCTCAGCGAGTCATCCCTGGGAGTCTGCTTTGAGCAGAACTCTGGCCTCAGAGTTTTGCAGTCACCTCCCTCCTATCAAGAGTAAAACTCATTCTTTGAGCTCAGTTCTCGCAGCTAATGCTAAGATGGCTAGAGGACCCCATCTGGGAAATGCCATGGCACTTTGGTCAAGCACCAGGGCATCTATTTGGCTGCAAGGCCCAAGGCCAAGGCTCCCAGCAGGGCCCGATGTGGGGGTGGCCGAGGCTGAGGCTCCCAGCAGCAGGGTCTCCGAGGGGGGCTGCAGGTGGAAGGTTGGTAGACCCGTCAGCATTGTCCTCAACATCACCAAAGTCCTAACAAAGGGACTGGGTGCCCAGAGGCAGCAGTGCCCCGCTTCTCCCTTACCACTCCTGGTGATCACCAGCTCCCAATGTGAGTCTCAGAAGAACTTGGTCTGGAGATACAAGATCTGACTTCTGGAAAGGTGCGCTGATTCTGGGACAAGACTTAGGTTTAAATCCGGCTGAGGGTGGCATAAAGGATTTGGTTTACTCTTTCCAAAGTGGCTCTAGAAATGGTCTTCCTATACGTCTTTTAGTCCAAAGACAGTCTCCTGTTAAGCACGTCCCCATGGGGACACCATTCACCGGTTGTCACCACTGCATGAAGAGCTGTTCCTCAGAGGAATTCTCTTTCTACCTCTGCCCACTTGAAGCCGGTTTAATCAACCACCCAGTCCACTCAGGGGATGAACAAGAATCAAACCAAAGGCTTAGCGTAGCCTCCACGAGACACACACTTACTTGAGTGTAAGTGACCAAAGATGTTTGCCTACCCAGCTATTTATTGTCTACTGGTGAACACCACACAATGCAAAAAAAACAATAAATTAGAAACTCTGAAATAAACAAATATAAATATTTATGTGTCAATATGCATGTAAATATAAAATTATATAATTTTAAAAAATATTTAAAAACTAGTATTTTCCCTCAACACCCCAAGTGGTAATTTCCACTCTCTGTGATACGGGGTGTCCCCCTGGAGACCTCACATAGAAAAACAATGATGGGGGATTTGACCAGTTTGTGTCCACTACAGAGACACAATATGATGGACACAATTTGGGACTGTGTCAGTGAACAGTACTGACAGCTTCTTCTCTTCAGAGGACAGTGGTCAGTGGGCCCAGGCTTAGAAGACCAGGTCTAGCCTCCAGGTCGCTGTGGTCAGTGGGCCCAGGCTTAGAAGACCAGGTCCTAGTTGCCAGGTTGCTGTGGTCAGTGGGCCCAGGCTTAGAAGACCAGGTCCTAGCTGCCAGGTCACTGTGGTCAGTGAGCCCAGGCTTAGAAGACCAGGTCCTAGTTGCTAGGTCGCTGTCAGTGGGCCCAGACTTAGAAGACCAGCTGCCAGGTCACAGCCTCCTTTGCCCATGTGCTGACTGACCATCTCCCCCAGGCTGGACTCCAAGGGGCAGGGCCTTTCCTGTCTGTGCTGGTGAGTGCCCGGCGCCTGGGTTCATGCTTAGCACAGTAGTGACACCAATGAATATTGACTGAATTTAGCAAGTTTCATTTTGTGTATAAGGCCAGTGATTCAGTCATATAGTCAGATCATTTTTGGTGGCCAGTAAATTTGAAAAAATACAAGTCCATTCTGACATGTCTTTTGTAGAGGGCTTCATGAACTTCTTCCCTCAAAAGAAGTCATTTGAAACCTACCACAACTGAGACAATTGAAATATTTCAGAAAGCAGAACTCTTCATGTTTTATGTTGTAGTTGATAAACCTTAAATGATAAAATCAGAGGTGAGCAGATATGATTTTGTATTTGATTGAAAAATCTTAACTTCACTTATTTCCTTCATAACTAACATACTGTATTTCCTCCAAGTGACCTGTATTACTAGAAAATACTCGTGATATCTTAGAGATGTGGTGATATTTTACACTGCAAACCTTAAATTCCAAAGTTCAGAGAGGGCAAGGAGAGTGTGGAGCCAAAAAGGCAAAGGTGGTGGACGACAGCTGGGCCGAGGTCCAGGAGCTGGGGACGGCCTGCAAAGTGGACTCACTTTTGCTGCAGTGTCTTCCGTGCCAGCCTTCGTCACATTGGCATCTGTTGGGCTCGTGGCAGGTTCCGTGATGGCCGCAGCCAGGCTCACAGACAGCTGGAGACAAACGCAACAGAAAGAATATTTCCTGAGCTTCCATTTTGCCGCACAATTCCCTAAACTGCTTTGCGTGCTGTTCTTTAGAAGGTGTTACTTTGGCTTCATCCCCTAATTTTGTTTTTTTATTTCTAAGTCGCTCTCCAGTTGTCCATTGTGCGCTTTTTGAAAAAGTCCTGAGAGTGACCGTAACCTAAGCACGACGTAGCTCGTTCACAGAAGATGTTCAGTGGGACTTGGGAACTGCTGGGCAACGGAAATTTATTTTCCTTAAGAAAACCTCTAATAGCTGCTGTGAGCTGTGACGCCACGGCACTCTATCTAGGGTGATAGCTTGAGGCTCTGTCTCAAAAAAAAAGAAAAAAAGGAAACCTCTAATAGTCTCAGCACCCATACTCAGCAGCTAGCGCACCGGCCAAATACACCAGGGCTGGCAGGTTTGAACCTGGCCCATGCCAGCTAAACCACAATGACACTATAACCAAAAAATAGCCGGGCATTGTGGCAGGCGCCTGCAGCCCCAGCTGCTTGGGAGGCTGAGGCAAGAGACTCGCTTAAGCCCAGGAGTTGGAGGCTGCTGTGAGCTGTGAGGCCACGGTACTCTACCCAGGGCGACATAGTGAGACTCTGTCTCAAGGAAAAGGACAGGACAACCTCTAATGTGTACGTGAACACGTGTGCGTGTAAATGTTTTTGGTCTGAATAACGATGTGCAGTAGACAGAAGGGCTGCGGGAAGAGGCTGCTGCCCATCTCGCCCCAGGCCCGACTGATCACGCGTGGGGGAGGGGGATACTCACGCTTCGAGCAGAGGTCTCCCTGGTACCCCTTGGAGCACTTACACCTGCTCTTCCCGATGCATTTACCTCCGTTCCGACAGGGCTGCGGGCATTTGCCTGTGAAAGAGAAGGGTGCAGACGCTTCATTCAGAGCTCGTCACATTTTCCCGAAACATCACAAGGATGTGGGAAGATAAACGCTGCTACCCGTTATTATTGCCACTTATGCCCCATCTATTCTGACTTTTATGTCATTTGAGCTTTGTTTTGGGGATAGGCTAATGCTTTTTACTCCTGATTTGGGACATGTGCTCTCTACCCCACTAAATGTGTTGCCAAAATGGCGTATTTATGTTACTTTTTAATAAACAGAATAGTCTCTTACCTGACTCATAAACACTTGTAATTTAAGATACACCTGACTAAAAACCAAGGTATGACTGACCCTCTAAAACGACCTTTCCCCTGAGTTCTGATTCCGAATGCCTCTTTTTCTGGAAGCAGGCCTACGCCTGTAGCTGATGACTTAAGTCTTAGCTTCTAATTCTCCAGAAAGCAGGAGTTGCTTGCAGATAGTTTACTTGGGGAAGTGATCCTGGGAACAGGTGGGATGGGAAGAGGGACGCAGGGAAGGAGGAGAGACGGCATGGAAGTGCGAGTCAGTCCCCACGATGCAGCTGGCCCTCCCCTGCAGGTCCTCCCCGGAGGAGCCGTGGGCTGCACCCTGAGAGCTGTCTGAAGCAGGGTGGGGCGTTTATCCACCAGCATCTGTCTCCCACCTCGAGGGATGGCCCAGGGGCTCATTCCTTGGGCTCCCCTGCTGTGAGTGCGGATGTAGCCTGGGCTTTCTCGAGACTCAGAGACATCTCTGGGTGGAAAGCAGAGCTCGGGGCAGCTGAGCGGGGTGCAGCCTGCAGAGCCGTGGCAGGCACGGGGCACAAAGGTGCCAGCGCCACAGCTGCACATCCTCCTGGGGGTCTTAGACCCTCAGCAGGCCTCATTCCGTCTTCTGTCTCTTTCAGCCAAATGAGTGTTGCTAATGTTTCCCACAGACCTTTATGTTACAGAATTTAGGAGCTGGAATAGGGCCTTAGATGTAAAAACTATAATATAATTGTCTCCCTTCTTACTCCAGAGGCTGTTTATTCCCACACTGCAATCTAGAGTTTGCCATCCTAAGGCTGAAATTTTGGAACAAGTGGAAGATAAAACATTGTTCACCCAGAACTGAAACCACACCCTGTGAGGGGCACAACCATGTTCCAGACAGGGTCAATGTCCATTCGATTTTGGCAGTGAAGGAGTTCTAACTGGTTTGTTTTGTTTTCACTCTAGCAGAACACTCATGACAAAGTCTCTGGGTACCTAAGAAGAGGTAATGAAATCTTCATCCGAAAACAACCTGCCTTTCATTCTCTAAGTCCTCCTTCAAAAAAAAAAAAAAAAGCCAAAGAAGGTTTTTTGCTGTTGTTATTGTTTTTTAAGAAACAGAGGCTCACTCTCTGGCCGAGGCTGGTCTGCAGCGGTGTAATCCTTGAACGCCTGGGCGCGAGTGATTCCCCCATCTCAGCCATCCTGAGTGCCGAGATAATAGGAATGAGCCACCGCGCCCCAGAGAAAGCTTTGAAACAGTAAGCCACCACGTATTATACAGACGAGCGCTATTCCTGACAAATATGAAGTCCCATATGAAAATCATTTTACTAAAAACACTTTATTCCTTTTTTTACTGACCTAAAAATGCCTTCTTTGGCTCGGTGCCAGTGGCTCAACAGACTAAGGCATCAGCCACGTACACCTGAGCTGGCGGGTTTGAATCCAGCCCTGGCCTGCCAAACAACAATGACGGCTGCAACCAAAAGATGGCCAGGCGTTGTGGTGGGCGCCTGTAGTCCCAGCCACTTGGGAGGTAGAGGCAGGAGCCTCGCTTGAGCCCAGGATTTGGAGATTGCTGTGAGCTGTGATGCCACAGCACTCTATCCAGGGTGACAGCTTGAGGCTCTGTCTCAAAAAAAAAAAGAACACAAGATGTGAGACGGTAATCACAGCAGGAAAGACAGAGCTTTCATGTGAGATACTGGCGAGCTGGGATGTCCACGTTCTGGGAGTCAGCGGGAGACAGCGCCGACAGCGGCTGGTGGAGAGTCTTTTCATCCACTCTGCAGGTTTCTTTGTCTTCTTGGCAAGGGGGACCCTTGTCACCATAGCCAGGAAGGAGGACGATCTCTCCTGGTTCCCACACAGCAGAAACGTGACTGCAGGAGACACCGGACATCACGAGGCCACAGCCAGGACTGGTTCAAAGACCAGAGGAGCCAAATTCACGATGACCTGATTGTTTCAAAATTTCAAATCCTGCGAATATCTTTAATAGTGACTTCGTTTTTCTGAAAATGCTTTGCAAGCAAATTCTGTCCACTGGATGGGGAAAATTGGGCCAGCCCATGAGACTGCACACGTTTACTTAAAGAGATTAACCACTGCCTGAAAACAAACAAGTATGACTAAGTTTAAACAGTTAGCACTTGTATGATAAGCGATGGATGAGTTTCTGAAATAAGGTACTAACAAAACAGACATTAAACTCCTTCCACCTTTTCTACTGTGGGACAACTTAAATGTGTGACTGACTCTGCTTCAGGAAGAAAAAAGGTAACTGGCTTATGACAAGTGTCAAAAATTGGGCGGCGCCTATGGCTCAAAGGAGTAGGGCGCCGGCCCCATATGCTGGAGGTGGCAGGTTCAAACCCAGCCCTGGCCAAAAACTGCAAAAAAGAAAGGTGCCAACAATTGTCATCTGTGGATCTTAAGATTATAGGTGATTTTTAATTGTTTTCTCCAATATTCTAAATTTTTTACAAAGAATATTTTATACTCAGCACTTTTATAATAACAAGAATCTACTAAGTTATTTCAAAAATCCCTTTACATTACAGTGCAAATAGTTTGTACGGTTTTTTTAACTGAAGGTTTATTAAAGATTCTTGGGAAATCCATGAACCTTAAAAAACAAGATAAATGCACGCACTATTCCCCAAGTACCTTGATAAGTTACCATTCTTGATAGAAATCAGGAAAAATGAAAATAAAAATGACATCAGAATTCATATTTCATTTAAAATAAAACCCAGATATTAATGAGTGTTGGTGAGCATATGGAGAAACTGGAGCCCTCATGCATTGCTGGTGGGAATGTAAAATAGTGCAGCCACTTCAGGAAATGGTCCGGCGGTTCCTCAAGAGGGCTGTGAACATATAACCCAGGAACTCCACTCCTAGGAGTCTGCCCAGAAGAAAGAAAAACTTACGTCCACACAAAAACTTGCACACAAATGTTTACATGATATTACTCACGAAGGTCTGAAAGTAGAAACCACCCAACATCCCTCAGCCGATGAGTGGACGGATGAACCAAGCGTGGGGGTTCCGGACGGTGAACATTATTAAATGCATGAGCCAAGCAGGCCATGGCACGCGTGAGCCTGGGCAGTGTAGGACAGGCCCAGTAAAGGCAGCCAGGCGCAACACTCCGCGTGGCGTACGACTCCGCTCACGTGAAATACTCAGGGTGAGCAAGTCTGAACAGACAGAAGCTTGGCTCGAGGTCACCAGGGGCCGGGGAGGTGCAGGTTTGCTTTGGAGATGAAAAGTTGCTCTGGAGTTTGATAGAGGTGATGCGCCAGAACTTTGTGAATACGCTGAATTATGTGGGATGTATTATCTTAAAAAGTGCTGCACTTTTTGGCCTCTAGACTTTTAGGGTCATTTTCCAACTCAAGACCCATGTCCACATCTTCTGGTGATGTGGTCCTTGTCATCGAAACAGGAAATTTCCTGAAGGGACTTGAATAAAACCTGTGTCTGGGGGGAGCAATCAGGAGCTTTCAAAGACCCACACGTTTGGTGCAGTTAGAACGAATAAAACAACAACAAAATAATAAGAATAAAAAACATTATCTCTGCCAACAGAAAGTTAATAAACCTAAGGGCATGAAGAGGCATTGAAAAAATAAAAAGAAAGAAAACGAGCCATGAACAATGTTTCTAACATGAACCGACGGAGTGTGTAGCGTCTGAGAGTGAGCGAGGGAGGGGGTGGGCAGGGCCCGGGGGCTCAGCGCACAGACGTCTCTATCGGGAAAGGGTTATTATCATAACACAAATAGGAACCACAGCCAGACAATTAATTACACGTTATGGAAACTTTAGAGGTATTTCATTTGAACTCTATGAAAAATGATTACTTCATCTACTACTCATTAAAGCACAAAACCCCACAAATAAATTAGAAGTTGAAAGTTAAAATAGAAACTCAGCATTATTCAATTTTGAACCCACTCTGGTGTTAAAAGCTATAGCCGCACCAGACACAGGCCTGCTGGAAAGACGGTGCCACCCATGTCTCCCTTGACACATCCAGGGGCAGAGCCAGGCACCCTCAGCGTCCCTCCCGTCCCCTGCGTTCCCTCCTACGGGTGAGTTTCAGTACTGGCCGAATTCTGGGCCACCCAGGAATCTGGAGAGGCGACAGGGCCACGTGGCCAGGGGGGCAGTGCCGAGAGAAGCAGTGAGTGTGCCGATTCCCCAGAGAGCCCAGCACGTCCCACCTCACATTTGAACGTTCCTCAATGGAATCAGGCCACACACACGGAGGGGCGTGGTGGGGCCAAATCCTGCTTACAGCTCAGCCACTTCCGTTAAACATGCACGTGACAGTCCGTGCACACAGAGCCCTCTGTGCCCGACGTAGAGATCACTCAGCTCCCCAAATGCAGAGCCCTCTGTGCCCGACATAGAGAACACTCAGCACCCAGCACGCAGAGCCCTCTGTGCCCGACAGAGAGATCACTCAGCACCCCAAATGCAGAGCCTTCTGTGCCCGACAGAGAGATCACTCAGCATCCCAAATGCAGAGCCCTCTGTGCCCGACGTAGAGATCACTCAGCACCCCAAATGCAGAGCCCTCTGTGCCCGATGTAGAGATCACTCAGCTCCCCAAATGCAGAGCCCTCTGTGCCCGACGTAGAGAACACTCAGCACCCCAAATGCAGAGCCCTCTGTGCCCGACGTAGAGATCACTCAGCTCCCCAAATGCAGAGCCCTCTGTGCCCGACGTAGAGAACACTCAGCTCCCCAAATGCAGAGCCCTCTGTGCCCGACTGTGCTTCTAGTTTCCACGGCCACCCACGGCTAGTGTCCCATTCTTGAACGTCAAAGATAGGGCTGTGTGGC
>CAUYON010013380.1:0-16885 GCA_963573935.1 Arctocebus calabarensis
CCCGATATTTGGGAGGGGTTGTGTTTTGACTTTTTTTTGCCACTTTTTTTTTGGTTGGTGTGTGCTTTTTTGACCCCTAAATCTATTCTGGTTGACCTGTGTGTCTCTGTAAAAAAAAAAAAAAAAAAAAAAAAAAAAACAACAAGAAAAGGAGTCGCGACCCACAGGGTGAGAAACGACGGGTTAGATGGATGAAAGTGTGATGGAGTTCTTTGTTTCCTCCTCATAATAACAAATATCAGTAAATCTGGGAAACAATCCTAATTATATAAATTATATAAATTAGATTTTAAAAACTTACCTAAAAGCATCATTAAAAAAAAAATCTATCGTTGTGCACTGAAGCCTTACTACAATATTAATCAACAAGCCCACATCTAAAGGAGATCACGCTAAAGAGATTAATTTTTCTTCCTTTTAGACAACAGTAATATTTGCTCACCAAAAAAATAGACTGGAAAGAAAAAAAAATACCCACATTCTCAACACTAGAGTCAGCCACTATAAATATCTTGGTATATGTTCTTTCTGCTTTTACATTTTATGTGTATAAACATTTTAAACGCTTTTTAAAAATTAAAATTAGATCATGTTGTACCTGTTTATTATCAGCTCTTTTCACTAAATTTATATCATAAACATAAGAATAGCACTTTTAGGCAATATTTAGTCACATTAATAGCATCCATCATTTACAGTGATACACCATGGTGTTCCTGTGCACTTACATTTTCAAAGGAGAATGGAGAATCTAACTATTTGGCAAAACAAACAAGTAAAAAAACACACACGCAAACACATAAAACCCCAAAATCATTGTAGCCTTCAAACCTGAATTAATTAACTAAATTGTAAGTTAAGTAAAAGCTACTCATTATCGTTAACTTGTAATATTTTCATTAACACAAATGAATGTATTAGAGAACAGAACAATGAAAAGGCAGGTAGGTGTGCCCAGATTTTTTAAGTCTCTCTAGAAATCTAGAAAGGTATTAGCCAAATGAAGATGTTTCATTTGATAGCATTTTCCTTTGCCCCAAAGTACCTTACTGTAAGTTTCATTTATTGTTTGCCTTTAATAAGACAAGTTGGATTTAAAAAAAGGAGTATAATGTAACTAGGAATTCCAGCACTGAGTAGTGATGTAATTTTTCCACATCTGTAGGAATGATCTAAGTGATTCATTCAAGAATCTGTGGTTTGTGCTAAGAACCATTCCCTCTTTATATTTAACAACTCAAAACAGTATTTGTAAGAGATATAATTTCCAAAATAACTCAAAGCACACTACGAAACTACAAACAGTCCAGTGGATTCAGTGCATGAGTAACAAGAAATAGGACAAGACCAGAAAAAAAAAAATCAGAATACATTAAGGATTATTATTATTATTATTTTGAGGCAGTCTCACTCTGTTACCCAAGGCTAGAGTGGTGTGGCATCGGAGCTCACAGCAACCTCAAACTTTCAGGCTCATATGGTCTCCCACCTCAGCCTCCCAAATAGCTAGGATTACAGACACTAGCCACTTATTGGAAATCCTGCATTAATGATCAAGAGATTGTTTATAAAGAATATTAATAACACTAGTCTTGAAGTCACACTTTGTTCCCCTAATATAAGCTGAGAAGGAACTCAGAATGGATTATCTTCTAGAGACAAATCAAATCATAGTTTACTTTCCAGACTAGCCCCCCAAAGCCTACTTTACCCCTGATGTTTAGATCCTAAATTACTACTTGAAAAATAGTTTCTAAAGGACAATACAAGTTCCATCCCAGAATACCTATTACACCTTTCCCTCAAATACAAGCGGATCTGCAGCAGTGGCAGCATCTCACCTGACGCTGTAGCCGAAGACGCATCCTAACCTTGGCCACAATAAACTCAAGTCATTCGTGAACTAATACTTTTGGTCCTCTATCCTATGGCACAGGTTTCCTTTTCTCTCTACTTGGCATGAATCACCCTCCATAAACTTCTACTCATTCTTAAAGACTGTGCTTCATTATAAATTCAATAGTAGTTCCTCCAGGAAGTCATCGTTTCCTTCGTGTTTTCACCATGCTTAGAAGACCTGTAACAGCTTTTACCACACTGTGTTGTATTCATTTACCCTTCTCCCTTCCACACACTATCCAAAGAGTTGCTCTAGCATTTGCTTACAGCATCTCACCTTTCATCACTCTCAAATAAGCAGAGTGCTAAACAGAGACTTGTGGTAGAAAGACCAAAGGTGTCTTTCTTTTTTTGGGGGGGTGGGGAGGGGACAGAGTCTCAAGCTGTAACCCTGGGTAGAGTGCCGTGGCGTCATAGCTTATAGCAACCTCAAACTCTTGAGCTTAAGTCATTCTCTTGCCTCAGCCCTCCAAGTAGCTAGGAATACAGGAGCCCGCCACAATGCCTGTTTTTTTCTTGGTTGCAGTTGTCATTGTTATTTAGCTAGCCCAGGCTGGGTTTGAACCCGGCAGCCTCAATGTACATGGCCAACGCCCTATTGAATGAGCTACAGGCACTGCCTACAACCCTGTATTTAAATGGTTGTTACTTACTAGATGAGGATCATGAGATAATGATCTAAGCACTCGAGTCTCAGTTTCCACATCTGTAAAATGGAAACAAGCTACCTGAAAGAAGTCTCTTTCTGATGCTTAAGAAAATGTTGCCATCTTTAAATTAGAAATTCTACATCAGGCAAGAAACCTGCATCTGAAGGCTTATCCAGGAATTTCAAAGTGAATAAAAATATGCCTTACTTCAAAAACATAAGTTGGCCATATTAAACTAAACCTGGATTCTCCTTTTTAGGAAACACAGTTAATGCTAATTTAAAGAGAGTAACCCAATAATCTTTAAAACATGAGAGTATATTGGCCACACCCACAGTAATAACTCAAACACGTGTTGCAACTGACATGCTTTGAAGAAAGGTGTCATAGACTCAGAATCACCCTTTTTCTACAAAGAATAAAAGAGTACTTCTATCTCCAAAACATGTATCAGTAAAATCTCATAATAAAATTAGACTATACACATAATTTCATTTGATTCTTAACAATTCTGACATGTATGGCATCTGCCTTTGGTGAACAGGAAATGGAAATTTATTTTACAGATGAAAAAATGTTAAACTTGAAGAAATTATTTATTTATTTATTTTAAGACAGAGTCTCAAGCTGTCACCCTGGATAGAGTGCTGTGGCATTAAAGCTCACAGCAACCTCTAATTCCTGGGCTCAAGTGAGTCTCTTGCCTCCACCTCCCAAGTAGCTAGGACTACAGGCGCCCACCACAATGCCCAGCTATTTTTTGGTTGCAGCTGTCATTGTTGTTTGGCGAGCCCGGGCTGGATTCGAACCCGCCAGCTCAGGTGTACGTGGCTGGTGCCTTAGCCCGTTGAGCCACAGGCGTTGAGCCTAAAGAAATTATTTAACTTGATGGCCTGGCTTTATAGGCTCACACCTATAATCCTAGCACTCTGGGAGGCCAAGGAAGGTGGATTGTCTGAGCTCTGAAGTTCGAGACCAGCCTGAGCAAGGGCAAAACCCCATCTCTACTAAAAATTGAAAAATTAGCTGGGTATGGTGGCAGATGCCTGTAGTCTCAGCTACTAGGGAGGCTGAGGCAAGAGGATTGCTCAAGCCCTTTGCTATGAGCTATGACACCCCAACATTTTACCTAGGGTAACAAAGAGAGAATCTGTCTTCAAAAAAAAAAAAATACTAATTCATAAAAATCATGATAGACAAATTTCATGTTTTAACAACTACTGTAGCAGCTTACTAACCCAACACTGCTAATTATATATCAATGTATGGGCAATGTGCAAGGTCAAATTTATGAACCTATGATCTAAATATAATTATACTGCCACCTCGTGTTCAACTTTTAAAATTACACAATCATGCTAAAGGATATGGCAAAAAAAAAAAAAAAAATCCACAAATGTTGCAAGAACCGATTAGTTTCATGGTAAGAACACAGCATTACTTTATAAATTGGCCCTGTTTTAGAGTTGCTACCTATATCTTGAGGATCACCAATAAAATGAGATAACTAATATCAAATCTTAATAGTTTGTATATTTAAAATAAAAATCATATGTAAGTAAAAGGGAAAAATCAATTAGACAACTATTACATATTAAATAATATTAAAAACAGTATTAACCATGTCCACATAAAATTGAAAACAAATTGTAGAACATACTAAGTACCACACAGCTACTTAAATATTGGGGAGAAAAAGCATTAAACGGAAAATAGCAAATGTGTGTGACAAATTATATCTTCTGAAGATGGTAGCAATAATATCTCCCACACATATGCTCTTCTGCAATATAACCACATCAGCCTCATGTTGAGGTGGGGCCTATTTATTGCATCCCCTTCAATCTAGGTGGGTCCTTACGATGGCTCTTACCAGTAGAATACAGAAGCCATCCTGTGCCAGTTCTAGGCATTGCCCTTAACCACTCCCATCCAGTTTCTACTTTCTCTTACACTTGCTCTTGGGATGTTTTTCTTGGAAACTGACTACCATGTGCAAAACATAACTACTCTTAGACAACTATGGAAAAGCTCTGGAGGACGACAGATCTATGTGAGGAGGCCAAGGAGCATGGAGGCACCAGAAATGCGAGTTAAAGATGCTAAGGGAGAAGTGATCTTCCAGGGCCAGCCAATGCCAACTTTCCAGATGAATCCTTCCCAAATTACCAACCCATAAAACCTTGAGGAAAATAAAATGGTTGGTATGATCCACTAAACTTTAGGAGAGTCTGTTATGTAACTGAAATAAAAATTGATTCCTGAAGTACAATGTTGCTAAAAACATGTGGCACTTGTTTTGAAATTTGAAAGATAATGAGAAAGGTGTTATTAGAGACTGGAGAACAAATAATGTATTTTTTGTATTATAAATTATTTCCTTTAAAAAGGTGATAATAAGCTGGGTGCCATAGCTCATGCCTGTAATCCTAGCACTCTGGGAGGCCAAGGCAGATGGACTGCCTGAGTTCAAGAGTTTGAGAGCAGCCTGACCAAAAGTGAGACTTCCGTCTCTACTACAAATAGAAAAACTAGCTGGGTGTTGTGGTACATGCCTATAGTCCCAGTTACTCAGGAGGCTGAAGCAAGAGGATTCCTCAATTCCAAAAGTTTGAGGTTGCTGTGAGCTATGACGCCACAGCATCCTACCCAAGATGACAAAGTGAGACATTGCCTTTAAAAAAAAAGTGATAGTAATGGGATCTCTTAGTTGCAGATTCAGGTAAGAGGGGTTCTGTGTGGCTCTGAATATGAAAGTTGGATAGTATCTAGCCTTCAGTTGATATGAAGGGACATTAGTAACAATGGGCTATTCTAATTTTCAAGCACAAATTAAAACATTAAATACAAGACTACCCAAAAACACTCTGTGAGAGTTTCAATTTCTAAAACTGGTCATTACTGAAACCAAAGGCTGGGTGCAGTGACTCATGCCTACAATCCAAGCACTCTGGAAGGCTTAGCCGGTAGGATCCCTTGAGCTCAGGAGTTTCAGACCAGCCTAAGCCGAGAGTGAGACTTCCGTCTCTACTAAAATTAGAAAAAGTAGCCAGGCATGGTGGTGGACATATGTAGTCTCAGCTACTCAGGAGGTTGAGACAGAGGAGTGCCTTGAACTTAGGAGTCTGAAGTTGCTACAAACTAGGCTGATGCCACAGCACTCTAGCCTGGTCAACAGAATGAGACTCTTGCCTCAAAAATAAAAATAAATAAAAATAAACCAAAAGCTATTCAAATGCTTATTCAATAAATATGGTATACTCTAAAATGTTTCATACAATGTAAAATCATATGGCAAGCACAGATCATGTACATCATAATCATTTATTAGAAAATACATATTATCTAGATTTAAATTCCTATGAAAAATCAGTATCTCAAATATGAAAAAAGCCACACATGTTATTTCCTTAGTGGATTGAAAATTTCTTCCTTTTTCTTAGCATAAAAACTAAAGGTTGAATTGACCTGGCAATAAAGAGCACATGTCTTTAAACCACTGAGATGCTGCAAATTCAATTACCTATATAGTCACATGCTATAGAATGGCATTTTGGTCAATGACTGACCACATGTGACAGTGGCCCCATGAGATTATATTGTATTTTTTGTACCCTTTTCACGTTTAGATACACAAACACCACTGTGTTACAAATGCCTACAGCACTCACTGCAGTAACATGCCGTATAGGTTTGTAGCCGAGGGGCAACAGGCCACCACCTAGTGTGCAGTATGCTCTACCATCTAGGTTTGGTTTTATAAGTACACTATGATGTTCATACGGCCATGAAAATATTTCTCAGAATGGACCCCCATCATTAAGTAATGCATGACTGTGTAAAACAATCTAAATTTATAACTGATAAATGACAATGACATATAGGTGATGTGTGTCTATATATTTAGACTCATGAAGTATCATGTTGAATTAAGATATTCTCAATTTACTTGATAATATTCTCAGCAGAATAGAACTTTGCTAATAGACTATTCCCCACCCACTCCCGTTTGCTCATGAATGGATATTTTCACTTACAGGACATATGATTATACACTTAACCAAAAATATGTGTGAATGAACATACTATATATTTTAAAAGTAAGTGTTAGTCATATTTTGTGTATGTCGGAAGAACCAACATCACAAAGAAACAGTGCCATATAGAAAGATCTACATGGTTCTATTTTAAATTTCTCAAAACTTAAGATTTAACACTTTTTAGTGTTCAATACTAGTCAGTAAATAAAACCAAACTAAAAAAAAATTAATTTCCTTTGGTTTGATAGAACAGAAAAATGCTTTTAAGGCTATTATCTTGCTCTTGCACTATAAATTTACCTTTCTCTTCCTCATAAATTTTGTTCTATGTTTGCCTTAAAAAAAAAAAAAAGCCCCATGCTCTGGCTCATGCCTCTAATCCTACCACTCTGGGAGGCCAACACAGTTGGATTACCTGAGCTCACGAGTTCGAGACCAGCCTGAGTCAGAGCGAGACCTCGTCTCTAAAAATAGCTGGGCGTTATGGCAGGCATCCCAGTTACTTGGAGGCTGAGGCAAGAGAATCACTTCAGCCTAAGAGTTTGACATTACTGTGAGCTATGGTGCCATCGCACTCTATCGAAAGCAACAAAATGAGACTGTTTCAAAAATATATATATACACATACACACACACATATATGTGAAAATTACTTGTGGAGGAAAGAAGTCAAAATGTGTTCATTAAATGAATGTAGAAAATATACAAAAGCAATGTACCTGAATAATAAATTAAAACCATAACAACTACTCACCTACAACCAAGCCACATTCAGGACAGATCATATCACCAGCTCTATAGTCCTCCACTAAAATTGCATCTGGATGGTTTGGACACGTGACTCTTGGAAGAGCATCCAAACTATATGAAAAAAGAGTTATATTTTTATATTCGCCCAACCAAGATGTGTCAAAGTAGTCTCCTGCAGGACAAGAAGGTAAGGTTTCCAACATTTTTTTCATGTGTAATTTAAAACATATGGAAGTTAAACTTATAAAGTAAATATCCCAGTAACGGTTACTTTAAATTCTAGATAGTCATTAGTAGGTAGATTCTATTGGGATTATTTTTATTAGTAACTGGTTTGAATGCAAGGCTTTCAAAACATAATAGAAAACAAGAGTTTTTTCTTTTAATATGTAGGCTACTACAATTTTAAAAGATCTTGATCAGTATATTAACGACTCCCTACTGTAAAAAAGCTGATACACATATAACCTTCTAGTCTGTTCCCTCTGCCACTTATTTCTCTGATCGGAGAATCAATTCAGGCCTGTATTTTTCCACTTCTCGGTTACCTTAGTAACAGTTTTAAATGAAAGATGATAGATGTGGCTCTGCTAAACTTAAGAGACCTGATGTTTTTACTTAGTCCAGAACTGAGGTTTTTAGCATTCAAGAAATGGTTTCAGGCCAGTGCAGTAGCTCAGACATGTAATCCTAGCACTCCAGAGGCCGAGATGGGAGGATCACTTGAGCTCAAGAGTTTGAGACAAGCTTGAAAATGAGCAAGACCTCATCTCTACTAAAAACAAGAAAAAATTAGCTAGGCGTTGTGGTGGGCCCCTATAGTCCCAGCTACTTAGGAGGCTGAGGCTGGAGGATTGCTTGAAGCCAGGAATTTGAGGTTGCTGTGAGCTAGGCTGACGGAGGTGCCATGGCATTCTAGCCTGGGCAACAGAGTGAGACTCTTGTCTCAAAAAAAAAAGGAAAGAAAAGAAATAATTTCAAAAGCTACTTTTAAATTTATTTTTGATATTAATAATTTGCTCAGTAATTCTGAATAAAAGTTTTGAGAAGACACATTAATCTTAAATGACCTGATAAAACCAGCTTTAAAAGCAACAAAGATATTTAATATAGATTTAGTAATTATTTTGGGAGGTATTGACCTCACAATCATAAAAGTTTGCTCTCGGCTAGGTGCCTGAACCTCAAGCGGCTAGGGCGCCAGCCACATACACCAGAGCTGGCGGGTTTGAATCCAGCCCGGTCTGCCAAACAACGACGACAACTACGACCAAAAAATAGCTGGGCATTCTGGCGGGCGACTGTAGTCCCAGCTACTAGGGAGGCTAACGCAAGAGAACAGCTTAAGCCCAGGAGTTGGGAGGTTGCTGTGATCTGTGATGCCATAGCACTCTACCCAGAGCGACAGCTTGAGGCTCTGTCTCAAAAAAAAAAAAAGAGCTTGGTCTCACTGCAAGTAAGCTCTATGGCAAGGTTATGACCATCACACATGTCTTAAAGATAAAATCAACTGTTCTTATAAGATCAAGGTAAATAACTATTTGTGATTTTAGATAAAGTTTCTCATGCTAGCAAATAAAATTCAAAATGGTTATTCTTAATATAGAAGGTAGCTACTGGAAAACTTACAAAGTAAGCCATAGTCCCCCAAATTTATATAGTCAAGTTAACGAGAACTATTTGTATATGTCACCTATCAAAATAAAATACAAACCTGCTGAAGTAGTAAACTTATAGTCAAATTACCCACAAACAGAAGAGGAACCTCATGAATGGAATGGTAGAGGTAGTTATGAATGGTGAAAAGGAATGGTGAAAACCACCAACAAGGACATTAAAACAATACAGACTACTGAAGGGGTCAGGTAAGCCCAAACCCCATTTTATAGCTTATCATTTACTGCACCTACTGTGTCTAGTGCCGCATATTTATTATTCTCAATCTCCACAACAATCCTGCAAGAGAAGCCTTATTTCAATTTTAAAAATTATGCGTAAAGTGACTTGCCTGAATTAATGAGCTTAGATTTGAACTCAGAATATTTGTGCTCTTCTGTCAGAACACTAAGCAGGTTCATAGGCTAGTAACCATACATCTTCCTCAGGAAAAACTACTAGTTAGAAATAGTGCAATTTGCCTTTTCTTTGAAATAACTACAATGACATCTGTATCTAAGAGCTGGATGTATCTAAAAAAAATTTACTTTCAACTTTTTAAAAACAAAGAAGAGAGTAAAGGCAAACAAAGGGCAAAAAATTTATCCAGTAAATTTACTATATGTACTATTTAACCAGTACAACTTTTTTTTAACAAACAAAATTTCTTATTTATTATATGCAAAAGCTGGGCCAAAATCTAACCACATTTACCTTTCAGACCTAATGCCATGTGAGAATTTAAGTTGTATGTGGGTGATCTGAGGAAGCTTTTAAGTTTTCCATTTCACTTACCAGGCAGCCTTACCTGACATAACCACACCCATACAGCATGACTGATTTTTCGATCTCAGAGTTAGAATAAGTAAACAAGAGTGTCACTGACTTGAGAGTTCCCCTCTAACCCCAATTTTTTCTTTCCTCACCATAATAAGTCTTGACATTTACCAGAAAGGGCTTGCTATTTTGTGAAAATGATTTTTGCTGGTGAAATTCATCAATTCTATAAATGATAATAGTTTCAGAAAAATTGCGCCAGAGTTGCCTTCAACAAGCTGTAGGAATAATTTGAAACCTTCAATACAGTAGGAGTTAGAGGCCAACTGTTAAAATATCAACACTGACATGACTCAGTTTACACTTACGCAAAAATACTAATATCTACCTCATGGTGGTAATGAAAAATATAATTAAGGTCTGCAAGCATTTTTCAGGTCACAAGATTAAAGGTTGTGTCTTGGGGCACTGCATACATTTCCTGTAGACACAAATGCATTTAAAAATATATATTAAAGAGCAATGTCCCAGTATATAGAACTAGTTTTCCACAGGGAAGATTTTCTTTAGGAATACTCAAGACATTCGGAAGGACAACCTTAGGCAGGGGACTAAGCAACTCTTTGATCTGCTCTTAGCTTCCCCTTTGGAGGGCCGCTGCGATGGGAGCCAGTTTCCATCCAGCTTACTAAGACTGACATCCCTAACTTTCTAGCTGTCATGTTGGTAGGGACCTGGAAGTAATGGCTTTGTTTTCCCACCCCTTTATTTTCCCCTTTGGAAAAGAGACATTACGGACCCTGGGCTGTTGGGGCCGTATGTGGAAAAAACAGTGTAGAAAAAAATTAACACACACAAAAAGTAAACATATTAGTAAAAGACGCGAGGCCAAGGGCAGGGGACACAGGGGCCCACCGGGGCCCACACTGGGCGGTGTCTGAATGGATGCGAAGACCCTGGACGCCCCCGCAGTAACGCCGACAGCTCGGTATCCCCGGCGACACCCCCTGACACTTCTGCCGTCCGCAAGTGCCTTTGTCCGGCCGGCCAGCCCGTCTCGCCGCTTTTCTCCCGGCGTCCGGGACGCTCTGCTCTACACGACTGCCCGGCGGCCTCCTACGAACCCCCAGCACTCGCCGCCCTCCCCTCAGCTGGCCGGGCTGGGCCGGACATACTAACCGGCTGGTAGACGCCATCTTCGCACTCACTGCGCTTCCACCAACAAGGGACGACAGCTGCGCCGAAAACAGGAAGCGACTGTGGCGGTAGGACGCGGCGAGAGCGGCTTTTATAGACGAGTCACCCACGCAGTCGTACCAGGGAACGGCTACGGGTCGGGAGAAAGGCCAACAACAGTGAGATCTCGTACGCCACGTGCTTTGCTTTTTCTTATGTTGTGTCTCTGTTTTTGTAATTTGCTATGATGCGGGGCCAATCGATGTAACTATCCAGGAAAAGTCTGAAAGGAACCCTGCAAACAGCCTACACCAGAGCTACTGTCCATCTGACTGAGTTAAAACAAAAAGAAAACCCTGGCTTCGTGGTGGGGGCAGAGCCCACATCCCCAGGTCTAACCTCCCCTTCTGCTCTAACCGTCTCCACCACTCCCACCCCTCTAGTCAGTTACTCCCCAGTGAACTTACCCAAGGGGTGATTCTTTCTTAGTAAAGAACTTTGAATAAAAAGAGAAATCCTCTTAGGTCATCCTGAACAGATGTCAACTCAGGCTCTGTCATCAGCTAGCATGCTGTGGCTTTCTTAGGCATGTCCTTCAGCTCATCAGTGCAAGTGGCAATAATATCTGCCTTGCATACCCTTTAGAACTGGCAGGAAATGAAACAAAACAGTGTGGCAGCCCTATGTGCATGAGAGGCACAAAGATCTGAGGCCTGACCTGACATATATTATATATTTTTTCATAGCCTTTGCAATTTGGGTGATAGCTAAGTATAGATAACTTGGTTGAATGGTTAAAAACTGTGAAAGGTCCCTCGATTCATTAATCAGCCAAACTAAAGTCAAAATAGTAATAATGATGACAACAACAGTAAAACTGGAAACAAATCAACCTTAACAATGTGGAGACTGGAAGAAGTATAGTGACTACTTTGTTCATTTGGGGATGAGATTTAAAGACACTGAGCACGCACCGTTTTCTTGAGAAGGTGGGGGCACAAACTTCTTTTGAAAGAACAAGGAATGTGAGAGGCAGGAATTTAGAAACTGAAATCTAGATGGGGAGGGTTTCCTTTTTTTCAGTCTTCTATTATGTAATTTAAAAACTTTACTATACTCTTGTGGGTTTAGTATTTAAACAATATTTTGGAAAGTTTCAAAAATGCCAACCTACTCTAGCTGTGCCAAGTGCAATCAAGAAAGAGCTTGCGGGTGTTCTACCCCAATCCAGTAGGGGTTTCTTGGTAGAGTATCCTAGCTTGGGAGAAGGAGAAGAGTAGGACGGCAAAGGGACATGTCTTGAGGA
Organism: Arctocebus calabarensis; assembly: GCA_963573935.1. Taxonomy (NCBI): domain Eukaryota; kingdom Metazoa; phylum Chordata; class Mammalia; order Primates; family Lorisidae; genus Arctocebus; species Arctocebus calabarensis. The sequence continues at coordinate 12,255 of CAUYON010013380.1, forward strand.
TCAAGAACAAGGATCCAGCACCTAGTGGATTCATGGTAGGCATGTAATAGTGTTTATTGAAGGAAAAAATTGAAATTTCAGAGGAGAGACTGGTTAAATTACTCCTGCTCCATTTGGAGAGCTTTTTATCTGTCAGAACCTATAAAGATTTCTTTAATATTAAAATAAAAGCAGCTTAAATCAGCTGTTCCTTTTCTTTTGTTATTACAGCATTGGCAAATTATGACGTTTTAAAATCAATATCATTCTATTTAATCTTTATTTTTGATCCTGAGATTAACATACACACCCGCACACAGCTCGGGTTTTATCACCTAAGACTCAATGACCTAGACTACCCTTTCCCAAAACTTCTAGTTTATAGCATCATTTTTATTTAAATCAATTACTAAGATAATTTAGTTATATCAATTGTTTAAATTACTTCATTTTTTTTTAACTTAGAAATGTATTTGAAATGTTTATATCACTATTGTGAAAACACAACTTGAGGTACTAGTTATAGCTTCTCTAAAGTATAAAATGCTTTACATGTCTAGTAAATGATTTAAAAATTACTTGTGACAACCTAGATATATTTCATTAAAAAACAACTTTATAGAGATATAATTACATAAGATTCTCTTGTTCAAAATTCGATGTTCAGCAATTTTCCTGGGTTATGCAACCCTCCCTAGAGTCCAGTTTTAGCACCTTTCCATCATTCCATCACTCACACCCATTTGCAGTAAATGCCCGGCCATCATCCCCATCAGATCTTTCAAATCCATTTACAGTAAAGGCCCATTCCACTCCTAGTCTAGCCGTAGAAACCACTAATTTTTCCACCTCTATCGTTTTGCCTTTTCTGGCCTTTTTATAAAATGGAATCATATGTTGTCTTTTGAGTCAGGATTTTTTCACCTGGCATAATATTTTGGAGATTCATTAAATTTAACTCACGGTCTCACTTTTGGAAACATCGATATGTGAGTGTCTATTACAGAAGTGTCTAGATGGTTGGATGGTGATGCTGGAGGAAATAGCATAGGCAAGATTGGAAAAATATTTAGAAATTATGAGACATATTCTGTTGACTAGGAAGAAAAGGATTCAGTGGACTGTACGACCAGATCTGACTGGTCTCTTTTGGAGATAGAATAATACTCCTAGAATATCAGACAAGCCTTATGTGTCCTGTAGCTACTGCGCCATATGTATTATTTCTGTAAATGTGAGGGTTTTAAAATTTTTTCAGATTTTTTTTATCATGTATGAAAATGTTCAAACACAAAAAAATTAGAGAAAATAATGTAATGAATCCCCATAATATTTGTCATCCTGATTAAGCAATTTTAAAGATTTTGCCAGATTTATTTCATATACTCTTCCCCATTTCTCTCTTTGCTAACATTTTTTTTTTTTTTGAGACAGAGTCTCAGTATGTCGCCCTCGGTAGAGTGCCGTGGTGTCATAGCCTACAGCAGCCTCCAACTCCTGGGCTCAATTGATTCTCTTGCTTCAGCCTCCCGAGTAGCTGAGACTACAGGTGCCGGCCACAACGCCCGGCTATCTTTGCTAACATATTTTCAAATAAATCCCATCTTTCGCCTGAACCATACATAGTGTACTTTTCTGAAAAATACGGGCTTTTTAACCTTTTTAAAGTAGCATGATTACTTACTGGATGACCGGCATCTTACCCCAGCTTTTCAGCAGACAGTTGTCCCGGCCCGCCCTTGGCGGATTCGTTTCACCGGGCGGAAGGTCCAGCGACTGCCCGGGCGGGCGGCTCACACGCTGCGCCGCGTTTCGCACGTGCGGTCCGCCCCCCCTTGTCCAGCCTGCAGTTAGGGTGCCTGCCCTGAAGGCACAGAGGCCGAGGGACTGGAGGGCAGCCGCCGAGCATCGCGGCGAAGCTGCCCATGAGTGTAGACGGCTCATCATTTGGAAACTGGCCCTCTGACGTCTAGATCTCATTTTTTCTTTTTCTTTTTTTCTGAGTGGAATAAATCTCTCAAGTGGGGGTTTTACATCGCAAGTTTCTAGGGTAGTTGCACTCACCTATTTTTAAGAATAAATAATAAGAGAGCCACATTCTCCTAGTTTAAAACATCATACCCCTGGGGACTGGTGCATGGCCCACGCCTGTAATCCCACCTGTGTGGGAGGCTTAGGTGAACGGATTGCTTAACATCATGAGTTCCAGACAAGCCTGAGCAAGGGCGAGACCCTGTCTCTATTAAAGATGAAAAACTGAGGCAGTAGATCGTTTGAGCAAGAGTTTGAGGTTGCTGTGAGCTATGATGCCACCGCACTCTATCCAGATGACAAAGTGAGACTCTGTATCAAAAAAAAAAAAAAAAAAAAAAGGAATTATACACTCCTCATACTTCTAACGTGGTGTAGTAGAAACTTGATGGCAAGAGCGAGAGAGTGAAACGAGAGGCTTTCCAGGAGCTGCAAGAACTGGTTGAGTTCTTTGAAGAGGGCCCGACGTCCTACAGACCTCATTTTCGTTACCATCTAATGGCTTCTTGGTTATGTTGTCAGACAAATATTATTTCTCCTTCTAAAGCAGTGTTTTTTGACCTTTTTTTTTTTTAATCTCAACGTCACACTTGAACCTATAGTTAAACTTCCATGGCACGCTCAAATCATGTTGATCAAAACAAGAATCAAAAAATATATACTTACTGTGCTTTGAAGTTCTTTTGAAAATAATTAAGTTAATCTTTAAAAAATTTCACAGCGCACCTAAGATCCTGTCACCGCACACCACTGTGCCCTGGCACACAGGTTGAAAGTCACTGTTTTAAAAACTTAGAGAGGTTGATCAGGTAAATGTCCCCGAGTTACACAGTAGGTTACTGGTGGAATTCACAGCCAGAAACAACTGACTCTCAAGTTTTCTCACTTGTATGCATGCAATCTATGTAACTGGTATTGCAAAACTCTATTTCTAGGCTCAAACGAACTATTTCTGTGGGAAATACAGGTTATTTTTGGAGACATGTTCAGTATCTTTTTGATTTCTTAATAAAGGCTATAAAGGTTTATTTAAATGTATGTAGAAGTAATAATAAAAATTAGAAATCATGATATTAGACATAGTAGCAATCCTTCTATAGTACTTATTATATGCCAGGTACTATTTTAAGTAGTAAAATGTGTGCATTAATTCATTTACTCTTCCCCCACATTTTATGAGTTTAATACTATTATTGTCCCATTTCACAGAGGGAGAAATTGAGGTACAGAATGGTTAAATAATTTGCCTGAAGTCTTATGGCAGTGCAGGGACTGGAACTCTGGCAAATTGGCTCAGAATCCGTACAGTATGCCTCGTAATATTAATGTAATATATAGAAATATAGATTTACACACTTTAAGATCAGGAGATGAATCCAACAAGCAAGATAACTGCAGCAATCTCATTTGGTTTTATGGGGCAGCTATAATCTAAAATATTCCAGCCAGCTGTTTTCACAAGGATACTTGAGTTTGTGAGATTACATGCTACCTACACTGAAATATGCCTGACTCCTATTCCATTGCTAAATGTGCTCATATATGTGATCCTGAATTTAACTGTTCTGTTTGTTTATTGATTTAATTGAAACTCTGGTTCCCAAGCATTAGCAGCTTGCCCTCCATTTGAGAACAAATCCAGGTTTTTCCCTAGGAAAACCCAGCAACTTCCCTATAGGCTGCTTTTTTGGTGAAAACAGAACAAAACAAAATAAACACCCTGAAAGAGTTTCACATTACTAGCTTGTGAGTTTTAAAATTAATATTTTCTTCCAAAAAGATTCCAAAAAGGTAAGATTTTGCATTAAGTATGTGACTTAAAAAGTTTTGCCACACTATTCAATGTGGTTTCACTATATGCCTTCAAGTTAATATTTTCCCCAAATAACAATCTTCTCATTTAATAATAAAATACATGGGAAAAGTGAATGATGGAGACTATAATTTTCCAAAAATGCTTCTGAGTACGTTTATTTCACTCTACATATTGTTTGCCTTTGAAGTCCTATTAATCAAGTGCTCTGATAAACTACTGGGAGAAAATGAAAGATGGAACATGTTCATATCCATGTGACTTGTTACCTGATCCTTTCTTTGAGACTGATTTCTAGCATTAGATTTGTATTGCTTCCATGAAAATCACATGATAAAAGCCTTGTGAAAAATGAGTACCTATTAGCAAATTATCTCATATTATAATTAAAATTCTGACAGTATTAATTGCAAAGTATGGTCACATGACGAGAATATACAACTGCTTCTCTCATTACTGTTGTGCAATGCTCACAGTATTATAAATTGACACAACCGTTTCAGAAAGCAATTTAGCAATGGCCCCAAATTAATTCAGCTATTAAATCTTCTTGAATCAGTAATCCCACTTCTGAGAACTAGAGTAAGGAAATAATCAGAAATATGGGATGAGATGCTATGTTCATGAAGATTTACATTTCAATGTTACTTACATTTTTTTTTTTTCAGTTTTTTTTTTTTTTGTAGAGACAGAGTCTCACTTTATCGCCCTGGGTAGAGTGCCGTGGCGTCACACTGCTCACAGCAACCTCCAGCTCTTGGGCTTAAGCGATTCTCTTGCCTCAGCCTCCCTAGTAACTGGGACTACA